>JAYECN010527414.1:0-12347 GCA_035222435.1 Microcambeva ribeirae
TTTTTGGGGGGGGGAGGGGGGAGCATCTTGCACTCAGAGCAAACTGGTCTGTGCTACATCCACATTAGTGACGTGGTCCTTGCTGGCCTGGCACATCAAGACTGCTGCACCAGCAGAGCTGCCTGACTGCAGACTTACCCAGGGCCTGTAATCTATGTTTGATCTTGGCAATAACCTCCCACTGACATAATTGATAGGTCTAGTCTTGGTCCTGGAGTTCACTGAGTATAACATTTACACCCTAGCCCATAATTTTATTTAGAATACACACACACCTCTTTCTGCACAGGTGTTCTGCACACCCTGCAGAACATCTTTCAGGAAGACCATAAAGATTCGACACATCCTTCCCTAAAGACAAAATCCCTTTTCAAAGCTTTCCACCGTGCTGTGCAGTACTTATTAATATGTAGCATACCTCCTGTATGAATCAGACAGAGAAGACCAGGGAAATAACTGGGATACAATTTCATTACCCAGGTAAAAAATGTCCTTCCTTACAGCAATCCAGTTATTGAGGAAGTACTGCATGTTATGAGATACGACCAAGATATTTCTTTCATCAAACATAATGAAGCTGGAGCAAGCAATTTGAGACTTAACTTCTCTGTGACTTTCTACCTCAAGAGGCCAATACAAAGCAGGAGGCTTTTTCAAGTTACTTTATTATAAAAGTGAGTGATATGCATGCTTAAAACACGCACCAAGGGAGTGAGAGGCTGCAAAATATTAAAGTAACCCTAGACCACATTAACATAGCTTTGATCTGCGAGAACAGTACTGGCAATAAACTTTAGCTTTGTACTGATTTTTTTTTAAACCTTACCATAGTTTCTTGTAATTTCCTTTGTATGTCTAATCTTAACTTCAAATTCAGCATGCAAATTACCCCATGTGTTTAAGCCTGGTCCTGATTTATACAGAAAGCACATTCTGTTTCTTCAAAGGCTGACTGAACCAAGTCCAAGAACTGTCAAAGGGTGCTTTTTTTGGTTTAAAGCTAGTGGTTGAAGTTAAAAGATGCAATATTTATGTTGTCTATACTTAATATTGTTATACAATTATAATCCAGAAAGCTGAACATAAAAGCTCCCTAACACTAGCAATAAAAAAAAATACTATTTGGGGGTATTTTTTTAAATGGCCCTTTGACCTGCCAACACTGAAGGAAAAGGGTTGGCATTCCTTCATGTCACCACAGTGCCTGCCCAGAGAGAATATACTCACTTTTGAAATGGTGCAATTTTCTATAGATCTGAGTTTCTATCACTCAGAACAATATAACAAATCTTGAAAGAAAAGGAAAAATGAAACTTATTTCCCAGAAGACATTAGACTATCCACTGCAGTTCATACCTTTACGGAATTTTCTTCACTTTCCTCTGGGATTGAAAATTACTTTTCTCGTGAATCTCTTTGCTCCAGAAAAAGGATCAAAATGGCATTTTGTTGCTGTTCGAAAAGGAAGTGTCTGAAGCTCCATCTCACCAGCTGATCCGGAAGGTCCAGAGTGGCGGCGCTGTGAGGAGTAGCCAGCGGCCTGGCTGTGTCTCGCCCCAGCACTGGAGTGTCGACCTCCTGGGACCGCCTGCAGCTGCTCCTCAGGATACAAGGTCAAGTCACTAAAAGTCAGATATTCAGTGGGTTTCTCATCTGCACCCTATATGCATCCTGCTTGCCTGAGCAAAAATCTACAAGCAACTTTCTTGATAGCAAAACACCATTCCTACGCACCAGTGAATAAAAAGTGCTTCTTACAGTGAAGCACCTTCTGTCAGAAATGGTAATATACAGGGACATTTTACAGTTGGATTTTGCTTATTTGGTACTTTCAGGAAGTGGAAACCTTATATCAAAGTCAGCTGTATGTGTCTTGCGCCACATAATCCATTTCTAGTAGCTATCACTAGGAAGGCAAGTGTTAAGGAAAGGCTTTAATGTAAAATTTCTTATGCAGCTTTTACTCAGCAAATAACATGTTTGAATCAATGAGAGAATATTTTCTAAATCCTTATTTTCAAGTTATTTTCTAAATTCTTTTCATATTTTTGTATCTGCTCTGGTAACTGACTAATTTAACACTAGATAATTCTTTTTCTAAGTTATAGGATCACCATCTCCCAGAATCTCATCTGTTTTTAATTTCTTTGTTTTGTTTTTTAACTGTCCCCTAGAATCCAGAATAAAAGCTCCCCTGAGAATTTATTGGGAAAATACAGGGATACATTGTTGAAATGTAAGCCAATGTGAACAAAATATGGTATGTCCAAGCTTTCTAGTTGAAATTGCTGTGGAAGCTGGCAAATACGTAGCAGGCTATATGGGGCATGTTCCATGTCAGCTCTAATGGCTCTCTAAATGCTACAGCTCTACCGACCTCCCAGCAGTAGTCTAGAAATTCTTTGCTATCACATCTAAAATGCCATATACAAATATCCTGCCATTTCAATGACATATTTCCATTATGCAATTTTTCCTCTCCAAGGGAATAAGTATTAGAATGTGCAAATTAAAGCCTTGAAATTGGAAAAAAAAAATATCAAGAAACTATAGCTAAAATCAAAAAGAATCTGAAAGCTATACCACTTCTGAGGTGGGTGAGCTCTGCTCAACTCTGAACAGAAAAACAAAATTATACGTAAAGGCATATGCTTAAGCATGACCTTAAATGATCTTTAAAAAGGCAGTTCTTCTGGAAATTACCCCATTGCTTAACTACCATTTAGTTTGAAATTAGTTAATTTTGAAGAAAATGAACTAGAACTCAATTAAAATTGGGAATACTTTTAATTAATTTTAACTAATTAAAATTGGAAATTCACACCTTTAAAAGTCAGACCTGTGGGTATGCTAGTCTGAATATTTCAGAGTTATTCTTAAAGTTCTAATACCTTTTTAAATGTTCAGGATGTTTGCTACTGTGAGATTTTCTAAGATTAGTTCAGAAAAGAATTATCACCAACTCCCTTGAATCCCTAGGGGCACTTGCAGTGGCTTTTACAAAGTTTTTTTTTTTTTTAAAGAAACTAAAAAGAATTACGGAAAATTTATGCCCCCCCCCTCAAAATGTACATTAATGTGTGATCTATAAAAATATAATGGAGCCCTGTTTTCTTGATTTGACTTCCTTATATCAGCAATAAAAAGGGTGGGAAAATGTGAAATTAAATGTTCTGCTCAGTGCTCAGCCTGAAAGCCTCACTTTTAATAACTGTGGCTTGTGTTAGCTTATCTCTTCATAAATATTATACAAAATGAACAGGCAAAAATAGGAGTAGCATTTTGAGGATTTTTTTTTTTTTCTGCCATTTGAAGACGGACATTTCAGAGCAAATGGAATTTTGTTTTTATCTTTTTTTGCACTAACAAGAATTGATTTTTTGAAGTGTAATAACTTTTGAAAGATTTCACACTGTAATTTTACTAATCTAGGACAGACAGACTGGAGGACCTCCTTTTTTAAAAGCAATGTGCCATGTAATTACTGTAATTATAACAAAGAATGCAATTGTATAATGTACAACTCCATTCAAAAACAAAACATATTTTGCATTCATGTAACACTTGTCATGATGTTTTAGATATAATACATCCAAATAAAACAGTTTCCCAAAAAAGTAACCAAATGAAGCACCATGTCTTACCCAACAAATGTATAACAAAAAGCTTTTATCCAATGCATTGCCAGGTTTTGAAAGCGTTGTGCTTAGTGCAACGTTTTCTCCGTATTTTGGTTTCCATTCCCATTTCTCATTCTCTAGAGGAGGTGAAAGCCCATGAATAGCTTTGCTTTCCTTAGTCACCTTTTGCAACGTTTTAGTAAATCGTTCAAAGCCCCTGGTATGGCTGGAAAGCACTGTGCTAGTGTACTTCAGCAAAACAAACGTTTCTAGCTTTACATACATATTTATGAGCAGGTTACGTCTAGATTTCAGGAACCTCTTCTGAAACACACATTCCATCTGCAAAACAACCCTCAACTTTTCTGAGAAGGATTGGGCTGAATCCTTCCCTGGGTCCCAGACCTAAGAATATAAATTAAACAGGTAAGAAAGAGGAAAACAAGAACAGTCCTTGGCTAACAGAACTGACAAAAAAAAACAAACAAAAAAAAACAAACAAACAAAAAAAAAGAAAAACAGAAATCCTACTGGTTTATCCAACCTGTTTCATGCAAAATAACAGGGGAATCGACACTGCCAATTAACTCAGGTACTGGTGTTTCCTGGAGAGTGTGATCCATCACACCAGGCATTACACAAGCACACTGTGAAAGTACAGCTTTTGTCCAAAGTATTTTTGGTTAAAAGCAGTCTACAGGTAAGCTTCTCACTGTGTGTAGGCACAGGGCAAAAGGGTAGTTCAGGACATAAAACACTTCGTCACCTTTTCAGCTTCTGAGGCCTAGTTGGATCAGGGCACGGGGTCTGACACAGCCAGCCAGCGCCACAGGCCTCCACTGCAGCTGCCTTCCTGCACTAACCAATGAGCCCCCCACCGGCAGGGGCTCCAGAGCACAGAGTAAACATGGCCCACCTCTGTGCGCCCCTTTCCAGTGCCCAAGGCCTCTCTCCTCAGGCTGCATGCGCAGCGGGTTGTGCTCTTTCTGACCTTTATGCTGCCCCGTGCTCCTATCCTGGGCACTGACAGAGAGGAGACTGAGCCAGCGCCCGGCTGGGTCCTTCGAAGCAGCGCCACCCACTCTGGCTGTGCCTGGAGCCCTCTGACTTGTGGGGTGCATCCCTGCGGAGGCCGCTGTGCTTCCACTGCGCAGGCACGTCGGCGCCAGCAGGGCCACATCTGCAGGCCACCCAGTGCTGCAGCCGGGCCAGGCTCACGCAGCCCACTCAGCTGACAGTGGCACCAGCCCCGGTTCCCACCACACTGCAGGACAAACCAGCATGGGAGCGGTTTCCTGGGGGGAAGCAGCACTTCCCGCTCCTCCTGCGCCCCGGAGCAGCCTTGGCCTCTTGCAGGCTGCAGGCCCCCTAAGGCTTGTTGGAACCAGACGTGCCAGTACCCCTGCCAAGTGCTGTCCCAGAGCAGCTCGGCTCAGCGTTGGAAACATTCAGCTTTCTTCAGTCCTTGCATCCTTGTGTCAGTGACTGAGGGATTCGGACAAAACTCTGGTGCTCTGAAAGTCACGATAACAGGATGTCTAAATGAAAAACCTAAAGGCAAAGCAGGAGTCAGTGAGCAAAGGTGGCTTACGAAG
The DNA here is from genome assembly GCA_035222435.1 of Microcambeva ribeirae. Classification (NCBI taxonomy): domain Eukaryota; kingdom Metazoa; phylum Chordata; class Actinopteri; order Siluriformes; family Trichomycteridae; genus Microcambeva; species Microcambeva ribeirae. The sequence continues at coordinate 5,216 of JAYECN010527414.1, forward strand.
TGTAATCTAAGACACCTCAAGGCATATTAAATGAATCTTCATGTCTCAATAAAAGTTTCTACTGAGCACTCAGTGCCTGTAACCTGCAAATTTACGCATATATTCTCCTTCACTCAGGTTCCATTTAAGTCATCACATTCATATGAATTATTTAGTAGCCTCTAAAAATGATTAATGAGCAATCAAGAATTATAGGCCACTGCAGCAGAACATGGGATATAGAATATCTTCAACAGCCAAGAATGTTATGTTTACTCCAAAATTCCAAACTTCCAAGCGCTCTGTAAAAAAATGCTTATGAGGGAATAAAACAGAATTGCCTTCCTGACCATTGATCTAGAGACGAGCTATTGTGCTCAGTAAAGGTGGTGTTTTTCCTTTCCAAAACTTCGTTTTTCCTTTCCAAGAGAAACAGCAGGCTTCCTGGCACCAGTAGATGCTGTAGTGCTAAGAAAATACATAAAGGAGGATCTTATTTCAAGGACAATAGAACAGAAATATATACTATACTTATTTTCCAAAACTGTTGTCAATCCATTGATTAGAGGAAAAAGCATTTATCACTTGCAAAGCAGCAGAGATATAAAATATGCATCACATTGATGCTAGCATTCCTGTTTTCCTTAGAAAAGACAAGAAAAAATAATCTATTTCACTATTATTTAATACTGAATTACCCAGCAATGTACTTCCTGCAGTTTTTTTGCCATTATACTTACATCCTCGAATATGTACCAAACATGGATATTTCTCCAAAAACACATGTACGTGGTTGTAGCGGGATCGCTCCTTTGTGGTTTTTGTGTGGATACCTGCAGCACACAGCCGAGGTGCTTACCTGAGACTCATGCTAAACCTGCAGTTTAAAATGTGTGTTCCTGTACTGCCAGATTAACTAGCTGTCAGGCATACACTGCAAAGCAGATGGGACCATCTGTGAGGGAATGTGACATGAAAGGTTTGTAGCCAATAGTCTGAGATCTTTCTCTGCAGGAAATACTGGTATATGATGCCAAACAGAATTTGGAAATAAAAAATAATAATTTTGATGTTAAAAATAGAACACAGAAAAGACAGGAAAACACAGAAGGGAGTTGAGTCCTGCTTGAACTAACCTAATGAAATCGGAGGAGCAAACACTGGAGCCTGGGCTCTGTGAGGTTCCTGAAAGCAGCCGCAGGGCACACAGCCTGTTAGCTACGGCTGCTCAGCACCTTGGGTCCCTCGGGGAGGAGGCCTAGAGTGCCAGAGCAACATGAGTTTAGAGAGATTTGTATCCCATGGATGTGGCCTGGGCTACAGGCCTCCTCTTTCGCTCCAAAGTACACGCATTTCAGCCTGGTTATCTCTTCTCTGACCACCATAAACCTACTGCTCAGCCTAACGCTTCGCAACATGATCCCTGTGCGCTGCCCATGAGTTTTTCAAGGGGTAACATGTCACATCTTATGGCTTTGGGAAAGACAACTGCCACACTCCCTGGTTAGACATCATGGGTAAGGAAGCACAGATTGAAACTGAATATCAAGACCAGAGCAGAGGCAGGAGCCAAGGCAAAAGCAGCAGTCTTTCCCCTGCACACCCAAGAGTCAGTAGTTCCTCGAAGGCCAGTGAAAGCTGGTAAGCCCTCCAGGTCATAAAGAGCATCACTACATTTTGGCGCTATAATTCTCATTAAAAACCAAATGCCTGCCCTGCTGAACATGCAGGAGCACAACCCAGCTGTGCAGCAGAGGTGGAAGGATGCAGGGACCTTGCTGCAGAGGAGCAATGCTGCGCTGCAGCTGCACATGGAGTGGCTGTTTGGTTCCTTGCCTTTAACATCTGCACTGGTAATGTGTGCAGTCTAGAAACAATAGCTTTAAAGTTTTTGATGTGAGAGCATATTACTGTGTGTGGGAAAAGATATGCTATTAACACTTATGTTTCTTTAACAGGCATTCATTTCAAAGCAAATTCTGTGATATAAAAATAACAAAAATATGCAAAGGAAAAAATATTGAACATTTTCTCTTAAGCTTTGCTTCCATCTGTTAGACTTAAGTATTCAATTAGGTGAAGAGCTATTGCTTTAATTTATATAGCACCTTTCCTCCAGGAAGTACCATGTCATTCAGAGAGGACTCATTTAGCATCACTACACTCCAGAAAAATATGTACTATTCCACCCCCTCGTCCCCTTTTGCAAATGGGACATTTGAGCAATGGAAAGTCGTGGGAGTCACCACGGAGTTAACAGGAAATTGGAGACACAGAAAGAACCAGATCGGAAAGAACCAGATGGTTCCTAATGTCATATTTTAAACACTAGCTATAACGCTACCACTTATTGTTATTAAGCTGAATGTTGTGGTGCTGTTTTCCTAAATTTTTTTTTTTTTTTTTAAACAGAAACAATTTTTTTTTAACAGAAAACAAAACTGCTCACAAAACAACAACAACAAAACAGTCTGAGAAACCAAACTAAAAGGCTACTTTCCCTTGCTTTTTATTCTTTCCAATTTGTAAACAATAGTAGTTATGTTCTTAAGCACACCTGCCTCGGGGGTATTTTTATACTAACTTTGTCTGAGCTGCACAGAAAACCATACGCAGTTCTTCCACATGAAGTCCTTTTCACTTGTAAACAAGACTGTAGTCAGCAGTAGACAGATATACAGGTTCTTTGACAAGCTGCTACTCAGGAGCCCTTGAACCAAGATATATGAGGGCCAGGGAAGGAAGTATGGAAAAAGAGAAAACTGACACTAGACAGAGATGCATAGAGAAAGAGAGAAGCAGTTCTCAGTAGCAGGGAGCACTGGAGCCAGAAGAAAAGCATAGACAGAACAGCTGGAAATGACACTACTCACTATCATGCTATTATATTTGATAATTAATAAATGCTTAAAAAAAAAAAAAAAGAGGTCTAGCTACTGTCTGTGACAATCTGCTGTAACGGGGGTGAATCTAGATGTGACAGCAGCAGTTTTGAGCAGCTTCCACCAGTGATTTTTCAGCAGTGAAGAATCATTCCATACCACAAAGATTTCTTCCATAGCTACCTGACTTTCCATAGCTACTTGCCTGCTAAGTGGCCTTAGTACAGCTTTGTGCAAAGCAACTAGACAGAACGGGAAGAAAGAAATCACCTCAGCACTAGACCAAAATAACAAGATAAATTCTGTCAGCAAATAAAAATTCATCTACCAGAGCAAAATACTCCTGGATTATACCACACACAGTAGTGCCTCTCTCTCACACTCACACTTTTTACTTACAAATTACCTAAAACAGTGAAGCTTAAGCATGTACCTCCTTTTAAGACATAATGGAATTATTTGTGTTATTTGTATTATTTGTATGAACTTCATACAAATCACTGCATAATTAAAATATTTGAATGAATCAAATCTCCAAAGACCCAAAAGATTAAAAAGTAAATGTCTTCACCCTCCTCATTTTTTCAGTATCAGCCACAGTGATATCGCCATGACTGCGCTGTGATGTGTCACAGAGTTAATGTTTCCTTAATGTTTCAAAAAGAAACATCCAGTAGTAGAAGAGCAGAAAGTTCAAAAGCAAATTGAAAGATTGATGCCTTTCCAATTAAATCACATTCTAGAGCTTTTAAGTAAGTCTCATCCTTCAGGTATAGAAAATAGATTGCACTTACGCAATCTGAACACCAAGAAGAATGGGATGATCTCTGAGCTAAGGTTTGCACGAGAGAGACATTCTGTGTCTCCACCCAGCTCTGCCTTCAGAAGATGGTTGAATTGCTTAAGGCGAGAGGAAGGTTCTGCAACCTCAGCTGACTCCTCGGTGCTTCGGTCAGGGCAGGTGTCCCCAGGGCTAGGTCTGTTATGCAGCAGATGGCAGGATCCTGATATTCCAGCACTTAATTCCCCTACCGTAAAGGCATGCACTCCTTGCATCAGAAATCTACTTCTAAAATCTCTCTTTTACTGTAAAGAACGTTTCTGAGACGGCAAATCACTTTCCCCAGACTTTATTCCATCATCTTTTTCTCTTACACTGGAGATTGCTGTTCTGTCTCAGAAGGCATTATGGACTTGTGCAAACAGCACTTACTTTTCTGGTGTCAACTCACGCTGAAGTATATGGGAAAACAGAACAAAAATAAAAACAAGAGTAATCCTAAAATCCCCAAATCAAATATGTCTGTCACATAACCAATGCCTGTAATGAAGGCTGACGCTGAACCCTGAATATGCATGAGAGACACTTGAGGAGCTTATTTACACAGTAAATTCTGCGTGCATTTGCAATCCATGTAATATGCAGAGTCACTGTTACTCTTGCTCCGTCCCCCTCTTATCTCCCACCCAAGTTACTGAAAGCTGAGCTTTGCCACCATGTTAACTGAGCAGACCTGTGGCCACCATCCCCACCTGGTTTCTGTGCTGGTTTACTTCCACAGCTCTGGGTGATTGGTGATCACTCAGCACAACTCGCTGTCAGCCCTTTGCTCAGTTTCCTCTTCCAGGCAGAGATACTTCTGAAGTGCTTTGTTGAACCAGGACTACTTAAAAGCAACAAGCACAAATTGGTCATTTGGCAAAGAAAATTACACAACTGGCTTCATCAGGCTTTCTCAGCACATTTCTACTTGCGCATGTGGCGTATGCTCAAGGGCTTGTTCGTAGTGCACTTGGCTGCAGTAAGTGTGACTCCCAGATGGAGAACTAGCTTTGTGTTATCCCTGTTGCCCACTATAAAACATTCCACATACAAATGAAGGAATACAGCTAGTGGGAGGAGGAAAAAAAGCTTGGCTAAAAGAAACACTCTGGTAGGACTTTGTTATTCCTATAAGCTTACTTTTTTGGCCTATTGCAAAATGCTAACAATGAAAAGCACAGATGTGGGTGGGTGTTTAAGGCCCACTGGATACTAAAATTTTAGTAATCTGTTATAACAGGAAACATCTGTGCTAAATTCAGTGTTTAGCAGCTCTTCCCATATGTCATTTCAGTTGTGGAACATTAGTATCTACAGGACATTATCAAAAAATTGTTTGAATTCATGGTCCCCGTCACCTCAGATGTAACAGGGATCTGTTGCTGTAGATCATTGCAACAGCCATGGATACTGCTACAACTCAGTTATCCTACAATCACTCTAGAAGTCAAAGACTTGTGGCTTCCGAAGTGACAAAGCAGCAAGCATTTCAAGCTTTTCCAGTAGGCTACATTCATTTTTGTTTATACGAACAGAGGTTAACAATTCTTTAGCCATTCTCTACTGCCAAAGCTACACTTCCCCATCACTGGAATGAATCTCCAGAGCAAACTAATTCTAATACACAATTGTCACTGAAATAAACAATGAATCATTGAGCACCAGAGTTTATATAGAGCACCAAATTTTAGTGAGAAATCTGCAGAGAGGAACAGCTGTCTCTAGGAAGATTGCTTTTGATGCGAACTCACTAAAGTATCTACTATACATCTCCAAATCCCCCTGTCCTACCTCCTCCCACCTAGCCCAAATGACAGATGATGCACATGTTTTCTGTACGTTGGCCTTTCCTTTGTCAGGGCGAGCCCTGGGTCCGATCAAGCCCAAAACCACTGCAGGGCTGGAGGGAACAACGGGGCCTGCATCTCCCACCAGCAGCCGGGAAGGGAACAGGGACGCCGGCAGGCAGCCTGGCTGCCAGAAATTGCTACAGGCTGCCTGGAGACCACTCTCATTTCACACTGCCCAGAGTTTTGCCAAAGGCTCTAAGGACTTCTCTGCTTTTTTGTCTGTTTACTTTTGACCTGAACGGAACACGTATGGAAAGATCTTGCCAGGCCATTCTCCTACAGCTTGTTTTTTTGACCATATCAAACACAGCTACAGCAAAATGAAGCTAAAAAATTATTTTGGTCCTTTTCATTTTAAAAAGTCTGCTTTTCCTACACAGTCCCCTCAGAGGCCTAAACCACAACCTGGAGATGTTGCTCTGCCTGCCTATTACAAACCACAGTCTGACAGTTATACTCTTTAAGGTGTTGATTTGCAAAATTTTGCAGCACTTGGGATTAAAGTAAAACAAAAAAAGGACTTATTCAAAAGCATTGAAAAGCATTCTACCTTCAGAAACAGGACAGCAGATATGTTCATCCAAGCAAAGGGAAATAAACATAAATTTGCCTTTTTCAGAACCAGTCCTGATGTCTATGCATATGCAAATTCTGCACAATCTTCTGCTCAAGTTGTACAAAGCTTTTTGCTCCCTGCTATCACCTCAGCATGAAAGACTGCTGCTTTTGATAAGCTTATAAACAGCAGAAACCCTTAGGAACCCCAACCTTGAGGACCATTTTTCCCAAAATCACCACAGCAGTAAACTGAGCGGTGACACTGAACTTTCATGTGCTATTGTGTTACCTAGAGATTTACCAAGGTGAAAAAAAGCATCTGACTACAAAATCTGATGATATAAATCCCATTAAAAAGACCACATTGCTTGTCACCAACAGATTAAGATTGGCCAAACAAATCCAAGACTATATGCCAAGCCCAGCATAAACCTAAACTGCATGTTAAGTTTCAAAAGGGTTAAATACTTTCAATATTGTTTTACTGTTCCCTTTTTTTCTGTTTAGCTTCAGATGTTTTGGGAAGCAAAAACACCTGAAACATCTTCAGATGTTTCCAGAAAGTCTGGAGAAGCCTTTAAATATCTGCATGCTTATCCTAACTGATATTCAAAGCATTTACAACTTCTTCATTTCTAAAATAAGCCATTTTTCTATCCTGTAATCTTCTACAATCTTGTGGAAATGTAGGAACTGGCACAATACAGCAGACCTTACAGGGCTAGCAAATCCAGGACCTCACTTCCATGAAGACTGGCAGGAGTAGTTTCAGTTCCTAGGGCAAAACAAAACTTTGGGGTCCATAAAGAACACCTCAAACAGTCTGATTGACTGCCTCTCCCCATCCTTCCCAATTACTAATATATTATTAAATATTACTAATATATTACTAAATATCCCAACACCAAAAGCCAAAGTGGTGCTAGCTGCACAGGGCAGAGCAGACAGGAGGGTACAAGGAGTGAGGGGAGGCATGAAGGATGTTTCTAGAAGAGAGATATCAAGAATGCTGCTTAAATAGCAGCACGGTAAAGGACAGA
>JAYECN010527423.1:0-12347 GCA_035222435.1 Microcambeva ribeirae
CGGGCGCTTCCCCGGGGACCCCCGCCGCCCTCGGGCCTGGGACCCTGCCGGAGGGGTCCCCCCTTGGAGCGTCGCCGCCGCTCGGGCGGCGCGTTGCAGCCGGGCATCTCCGAGTGCCTCGGCTGGTGCGACCGCGGGCGTAATTTATGGCGCGACTCGTCACCGGCGGCGGAGGGACCCCGTTCCTTGTTTGTCGTCCGCTGTTAAAATTAATACACTCCGTGCTGGCTATAAAAGTGTATTTGCATTTAATTGCGAGTCAGGGTGAATTAGTGGGCATGATTTAAGAGCCCAACTCGCTTCTCGGAGAGACCCCGTGGGCCGGGGCGGACGGGGTCGACGGTGCTTTGGTTTCGCCGGCGGCCGGGCCTGGCCGAGGGGCCGGGCACAGGCGGTGGCAGCGGCTCCCTCGCTGCACTGGGGAGGTGGCTCCCAGGGAAGAGCGTCGGGGCCAGGAGGGGCCGAGGCAACGCGGCGGAGCGGCCCCGGGAAGCGGCTGCGGCAGCGAGGGAAGCGGGAGGCCGCGCGGCCGGCCCGGCGGCGCTGCGGCCTGACTGGTTTAGCAGCGCGGATGATGGATGGCTCTGTCAAGGGTCCCAGGGTGCGCCCGGCTCCGAGCACTTGTTTGTCCTGCAGGGAAAGGCCCGTGCGGCCGGCCGCGGGGTTCGCGCCGGAGCCTGGGGCAGGCCCCTCGGGGAGGTCCATTAGCTGATGAGCTTGGCCCAGGCCCAGCTCCGAGGAGAGCCTGTCGCAGCCCCTTCGAGCCTCCTCCATAATTCTCCTTTTTTTTTTTTTTTTCTGTAATACCTGCTGTCTGTACATCAAATGCTCCTAGGCCTTTTGGCTAAAGGCAAAAAAAAAAAAAAGGACGCAGCTCATTTTTTTCCCTCCGAACCAGTCGAGACCAGTCTGTTGGCCACGCAGGCAGGTTTCTGTCATCCTCCCTGGCTTGCTGGTGGGGAAAGAAAGAGTTGTCGCGATGCCAGTAACCTGCAGGCCCTGGGCGGAAGCTGCTTTCGGTGCTCGGAAGGCGAGTGGAGGGAGCGCGAGCGAGAGGGCCGCGCGTGCACGTGCGCCTTCGCGGGCTCCACGTCACGGGAGCCGAATTCGCGGCTGAAAAGCGCCGTGGAGGAAGCGCTGCGGAGCAGGGCGGGCGAGGCCAGCAGGTGCGAAGGCGGCTCCCCTGCGTCCCCTCGCTGCCCGCTGCTGCTGCCGCGTCCTGCCCGCGGTGCATCCCCCCGTGCCAGCTTGCGCCGGTGGGACGGCGCCCGCTCGTGGCGCGGTGGCGCTTCCCTCCCGCGCGCCGCCGGCGCTGGGTGCGCGCCGTGGAGGCGCCCGCAGGTAGCGGCCGTGCTCAACACCAGCGCGAAGCTGGCGCACGCAGCAGCCTCGCCGCCCTCTCCCCGCCTGTCACAAAACCTACCGGCCCGTGCACGGTCTAGCTGCTTCGCTGTGCCGCGAGCGTGGCGAGAAGGGAGAAAAATCGGGCGCCTTTGCGAGGTTTTCTTTCATTTTTTTTTGAAGTTACTTGACGTGTGCCAAGAGCCGGCTTTAGGGAGGCTCGTGTCCGGTGGAGGTCCCACACGGATCGGGTCGCCGCAGCCTCCGTTTGCTCCGTGGCCGCTCCTACGCAGTTGTCGCGTGGTTTATGGCCGCTCGCACGTGGTCATGCGTTCGCAGCGCAGCTCCGTCTTAGCACGCTCCTGACACAAACAGGGCTGCTTTAAAGGCGCCGTATTGTTTCATAATCCGAGAGGAGGACTATAAAACATCAAATTACACTATCTTCAGGCTAATCTAAATGCACTACAGATTGAAATCAGAGCTCATTTGTCCCTGATGCAAATTATTAAGTTCTAATTATAAATATCCATTTAATTACCCCATACATTTTTATTCTGCAGACCCTTCTCAGCAATTCTGTCTGAGATACAGTAGATGTATAGGAGCAAATCTGCAGTAATTAATGTGCATTTCCTAAATAATAAAGAACAAACACGAGCCACTTTGTTCATGGATGACATATCCGCACACACATTTTTAGCTATCCGTGTCATGGCATCAGACTCTGAATGCTAATTTAAAAATAAACAGAAAAGGCAAAAATTAAAAGTTTTTTTTTTTTTTTTTTTGCTTCACGCATGGCGCTCGCTGTTTTGGCAGTGGCTTCACTCCCAAACCTTGGCTGGTGCCAGAGGTCTCGCCAGAGGTCCGTGTGCCCCACTGCAGAGGCGAGAGCATCTCTGCCCGGCCTGGCCCGGCTCTTTCCTTGCCAAATGCTGAACCAGGACCCCAGCTTGGAGCAGAAATTCTGCGTATGGGTAGATGGCGTGTTTACAGCACGTGGCAAAGTTGTTTGCGTCCGGTCTGCACGCACACAGTTGTCTATCTCCTGGTTACTCCAGCTGTGGACGAAGGCCTTGTCTGGAGGAGTGTTTTGGGTAAATTAGCCGTTTCCACCACTTTCACCATTTTCCACACGAGCAGGCTGAAGCGTGGCCAGTGTTCAGGTCTGCTGAGCCCGTTCCTTTGCATTGGGAGAGGGTAACCCTGTGCCTGCCTGCCCCAGGAGGCCAGGTCCAGGATCCGGGACCAAGGAGGGGTCCTGTGCGCGGGAACGGCTGGCCCGCTCGGGTGTCCGTCTGGAGATGGCAGCGCCTCAAATGCCTGGGAAGAGCCCACGAGGGCAGATCCTTCCTGGCGTCACCCCAGGTGCAAATCCCAAGCAGCTCCCTGGCAGCCACAGGAACTGCTTTGCGGCCAAAGCAAGATTTGGGATCAGCCCCAGGAAGGTTATTTATGTAGGGATTAGCAAAGAGCCTCCTCTAATGTCTACTGAATTCTAGGGAAAGACTCGGAGCACGCAGCAGGCAGCCGTGCAGCCCAGAGGAAACTGATGTGTGTCAAAAGCCTCTGAGCAGAGTGCGCGCGTGTGTGAGCCTGCATATACATATATGGGGTAAAAATCCAACCTCACTGAAGTTAATGTGAGCATTACCGCAGCCTTCACTGCACCCAGGCTTCATACCCATATTTGCATCTGTTTTCTGGAGAGTAAAGTAGGGTTTCTGAAAAGGATACTTGGGTCATGTCTGTAATTATAAACAAAAATTTGCTTTGAATTTTCTTAGATGTGTGTTCTGCTAAAACTCTGCTAATTTGGTCACTGAAGAAGACAAGCAGCTGCAGCAGTGTCCTGTATTCACAAGTAACTTTATCCCTATCAGTTACAATCATTTCAACTTTAAATCATACGATCTTTGTTCTACAGCTCAAGCCACATGGCATTAGGAAGAAAATCATAAAAGCGTGAAAAAGTGCTGGGTAGGACCTTTAGTACCTTTTAGAAAGATGCCTAAACAAACCAAACCCAAACCTTATTTCCTAAATAAAGGACTCATTTTCTTACTTTTCTGAAGGTAGTATCATTTTTGGAAGGAATTGCCTGTCTTTTTTTTTTTTTTTTTCCCCCATTCTTTTTCCAGCTTGCATCACAGTTAGAGTACTGCTTTGAACTGTGCTTTTTATTGTGGTTCCTCCATAGTTCGGTCACTGTGCAGACAGTCCCGTTTGAGATTTTGCTTCTTGTCACATCTATTATGCAGAAACTTAAAATACAACCTAACCTAGCAATTAAATAATGAACAAGCCATGCTATAGGCGTGTAAGTGCTTTAATTCCTGAACAATATGCCTTTACATAAACAGTTCAATGAATCGCTCTGTTCCCGTAGTTATTGTTTTGAGTGGAAAGCAAACTGCATATCCCATCCGGAATACGAGCATTTCATAGCTGAATACTCTATCTATTATTAGTATTATTAGTAGTATTATTATTGTTATATTGTGCAAATGTGTCGGTCATTGTGTTGTTAATGTATGGTAGGGTGCTGTGTCTAGGACAGCCTTGGCTCGCTAATGGGGTCAGGCGTGTCACTGTGTGATATATGAATTATGTTTACCGTGGCATATTTTGTTTGTGAGCCAGGCTCTGAGAGTAGAGCAGATGATAAATGAAGATGCTCTACAGCTTCACACTAGTTCCTGTGGTCGCAAGTCTCCAAAACAATAAAGAGCTTCTCGTAATGGAGAGGTATTTATGTGCCCATAATTGACTCAGAGTTTGAGATCTGTGGCTGGAGTCTAAGATGTGGTGCTCCGCTGCCTCGGTGCTTTTGCTGAGTGCTCTTAGGTGATCCAGATAAACTAGTTAGGTTTTGTTATGAAAACCAGGCTAAGCGTGTGAGCTTTGCGTTCAGTTAAGTAGTTGCCTCGCTGAAGTATTGGTCTGTATTTCACATCTGAGCCGCTGCACATTGTCTAGATAGTCACCATCACCTGAATTCCTAGTAATGGCCAGATACACGCGCACGTGTGTGTATGATCGGGAGTCCCATGGGTGGCTGTATCCAAAGACTTGCTTACGCTCTAAAAAACAAGTAAAACACTCTCTTTAAATTAAGATCGTCTTACTGCGTTAATGCCTTGATTGGGGAGGCGAGTGTTTGAGACGGCTGCACCAGCACTGTAAGCCTGGGCTCGGCCCTGCGGGTCCTCCCGGGGGACTGGGAAGCACCAGCACCTTCACAGGCCTTGAGCGAGAGGGTGCAGACTGTGCCCCAGGGCGCCGCGTTGCTCTGGGCCGCAGAAACGCCGTGCTGCCGCGTGGATGGTGGCGAGCTGATGGGTCGCTCACAGGTCAGCAAGGAGCCCAAGGGTGTTCGCAGCCGCTTGGCTTTCGCTGGAGGGTCCTGCTGCCTCATCTGCCCGTTCAATGGGCTGCTGTAATCTGAACTACAGTTACTTCTGGCTTATTTATCTCCTGGAAGAGGCGAAGCCCAACAAGCTTTTACCACGGAGCCCACAGAGAGAACGACCAGGCAATTCTTGTTTCAATCTGCGCGTCTCTCTGGAGCACTAGTTCCAGAGACTGATCAATAGGTTTTATTGTAGACCTCCCTGTCTCTAAAAGCACTGTGACCTTCTCCCGTCTAAAAATAGCGTTTGCTCTGGCTGCCTGCAGAACCCTGACCTGTGGAAACCCCTTCGGAGCAGAGCTGAGACGTGCAGCCGACTGCGCATCCTCCAGCCGCCACGCTCAAGCGCCAGCGCCAAGCAGCGAGAGCTCCGGCTCGCGCTGGCAGGCGGCTACTGGCCGCCCTTCTCCAGCACGGCCCCCGCGCGGCAGGGCCTGCTCTCAGGACGGCAGCAGGCGCGCGGTGCCCCACGGCAACCCACGTCTTCCTCTAGGAGAAGCCTCGCAGCAGGGTCTGAGCTCACGCTGGCCGTAGCCTGTTGTCCCAACTCAGCGCTTGTGCAGGGACGGTTTGTTGCCTTTGCCGTTTCCACTGGGACGGTTGCTGAACCCCGATGGCCTTGGAAAGTGCCGTTCAGTACGACGTTTGCGCTGCTTCTTTTAAATGACTGTTCTTAAGACTGGATGAAGGAGGGTCAGTGGAGTTAACACCAGCCCCTTGCTGGTAGTCACTGTGTGCGTCCTATTCATTCAGGCAGTTCTTGGTGGCAGAGTCGGGGGGGGCGAGTTAAATATGGATGTTGGTGACCAAAGGATGCCCTGAAGGATCCGGTGGTTCCTCACGGCTCAAGGGGAAGCTTGGTGAAGAGGAGCCCTCTTTTCCACATGCATCCCCGGGCAGAGTGGGGTAGTTTGGTGTTTTCTGTGTGAATGAGCGGACACGGGCAGTGGAGACGCCAGCAAAGGGAAAGCCTCTTGCTGATGTGTCCCTCCGCCTTCCTCCATGCCCGTCTGCCTCCAAAGGCCTGGAAGAGGCCCTCGTGGGAAGGCTCTGGTGCGTGGCCCCTGGAAGGCACAAAGGGGAGGGAGTGGTGACTGCAGAGCTGTGAAAGGTGGCACTTCTGTTCTCTGGTAACAAAAGCCAGGAGTGCCCTTGCCTCCTAGCTCGCCAGAGAGGTCAGTGGTGACATTAGTGCTGCTAATCACCTAGGAGGCCGGGCGGGCTCGGCTGCACGGGCTGGGGAGGCGCCGCCAGCCGCCTCGCCTGGCCCTGCTCCCGTGCGGGGTCCTCCTTGGCTGCACAAAATGTCTGCGCTGGCTCTCCTAGCGCAGAGGCTATTATTAGCAAGTGTCACTCAGTTATGTGAGAGTGGCGCTTTTAGCTGCCATCTGAGTGCCTTGCTCTTGGGTTTACAGCAGATTAAATTAAATTTTAGGTCGGTTTGGCTTTACTGAAAGTAGACAAAAGAAGCAGCTGTGGTGGGAATGTGATCTGGCGCCGGCGGGGATGAGGAGCCCTAGGAGGTGTTCGCATCCTCCCTGTACCTCCTCTGGTTTGGAGGACGTGGCTTTGCAGGTGACTCTGGAAATGAGGTACCTGGCACACTGTCCTTCCTGCAGATGGACAACAGGCCCTGACCTGCTCTACTCAACGTTGGCCTTCTCCCTACTGGCCAATGCGTTCGCTCTGTTGGAGAGCATTTGGGCAGTGGTCTGAAATGCCTGGTAGCAGGTGTTGGTCTTCATGGTGGCTTTAGTGTGTCCATTCAACCACTTCCATGTGAAGCCTGGGATGAATACGATTTACGTAGTGATTGCTTGTCGGTGGAATCCGTTCCCTAAGCTGCGAGGCCTGGCTTGTTCTGATTCGGTCTTGGCTGAAAAGCCACAGGCCTTATTCAGACCACAAGGCCTCTAGCCGTGGAGGAAAGTCTCAGGTTTTGCAGTAGTCACAAAACGCTGCAGCGGGTGGGTGTCACAGCCGATGGTCATCCCAAGCAGAAGTGGAGTGTGGAAGGAGTTCAAAAAGAGGGTCCTACTAGAGACCTACTTCTTCTGGGACAGCTATTAATGGGAAAAACTCATGGTGGGAGACATCTCACTGACATCCACCGCTTGAAGGGCATTTTTAGCTATCAGATAGTAATAACAGCCTCTGTGTTTAAAGTTAGATTGATAGGGATCAAAGACACCCTGCAAGATCAAGATGCAACTGGACCTGTTCCAAAACTGCTTTCTCAATAACCTTCTTCAAGAAGGCAAGGGTAGAGACTGGCCAATAATCGGCAAGGCTGTTAATGTCAAGAGATATTTTTCTCTTTAGCAGGATGATACTGTTCCAGGGCAGCTGGCGCCTTGCCCTCCTGAAGTGAGGCATCAGACCAGTAATCGTGCAAGGCCTGAGGTGCTGGACTTCACGAGGCAGGAGCGCAAGGTTCAGCTTGGAGCTGGTGGGATGCAGCCCACACGCTCCATTGAGTCGAACTGGGTGCAACTGACAGGAAAGAGCAGATACTCAAAAGATAATTGTTGAATTAAAATGCAATCCTCCTCTTGAATTTATTGACATCTTTTCTTATGGCTTTTGGTTTGATGACTGGTATAAGCAAATGTAATTTTTTTCCCGTATATCTCTGTATTAGTTTGCATACTTCAAGGCTGAATGACATCTTCACCTAAGGACAGAAAGGTGCGTGGAAGGTTTTTTAGTTCTATTTTCTACGCAATCTATTACTAGAGAAAGTTAAAGCTCAGCCTGTTCAGGAATGCCTGGAGAAATCTTGTGTCTTGGAAAGCAGTAGAAAGTACAAAGATAGTGACTGAAAAATATGGACTGCGTGGAGGTGGTGCATTTGGTTGCTGAAAACTCCACCACGGTTTGACTGCCCACCAAAGCCCACCGTGTGACCATGAGCTATTCTGTGCACGAGCATACGTATGTGTGGCTTGCACGAGCCAAGGATGTGTGAGGGGTCGAGCCCCCTCCACAGCCTTGGTCCAGGTGGAGGCCTCATTAGGTGGCTGACAGGACCTTGCGATACTCCCATCCCACCATGTTCTGTTCCTGGCACTGTTCCTAATTCACTGTGTGCCTATTGTCAGAGACAACTCAATTCAGCTTGAAGTGCGCTTAGCTGATGGTTTAGGATTTGATCTCTTAATTTCACTGTGTGGTCGTTTTTCAGCTGAAAACTGAGCACATTTTTGGTGGGTAATGTATTCTCTGGAAACTGTGATTCAGTAGTACTCAATCTGTGAGAGAATTCAGGAGCAGCTTTGGCTGGCAAAAAAAAGAAGAGAAATTCAGAAAAAAATTGGTCTCTAAACCAAAACCTAATTTTTTTTTTTTTTTTTTTTCAGTGCAAACTGATTTTTTCCCATGGAGTTGTCTGGCAACCATATAAAAATATCTATTATATGCCCTACACTAATTACAATATGCACCTCACACAAAGATTTTTAGGTTTAAATTATCAACAACTGTGCAGCAGCTGGACAACCTCAGTTGAAAACGAGTATCTGCTTGCATTATCTTATTTATAACTTTATTTAGTGTTGTGTCAAGATCGATTGCTGTGTGCAGGTCTGTGGATTTGTATAGATTTCTCTGCACATCTGTAGGTGTGCTTACTTCACCTACATATTTCACCGATAGGAATTTGCGCTGAGTGGATAATACTTTTCATAGTTTTAATCACCCTGACCAAACATAAGAAGTGTTACTTTGAAATGTGTATTAGTATTGAAAGTCCCTTTTGGTTGTGGTATTTTGTGAACCCAAAAGCGAGAAGAAGGCTTTTACTAAGTGCTTTGTCCGGGCCACATGGTGCTTCACTTTGTGTCGGTGGTAGATCCCTGCTCCCTGCTCTTTCAAAAGTAGGACCAGCGATGTCTGTGTGGGTCTGGCAGAGTATTTGCTTTGCTCTGGATGCCTGTTCTTTCTAAGAAGCTCTTGGAAAGCCCAGTTTTTGATTCCATAACTCCTGAATTTACATTAGTTGTTAGTGCTACAGTATGTAAATAATCCAGTCACATTCAAATACTGTTTGCATAATTCACACCTTATGTCTGATGGGAGAAAAATGTGAAGCATTTCCTTAAATTAACAAAAACCTGTAATTATTTTTTTTTCTAAATGTTGAAACTGGAAAGAAAGGCATCTCCTTGAATTTCATTATTTGTCCAGTTTGTTTTTGCTGTTGTTTCAGAATAATTTAGTAAGGCATTCGTGAGAAACTGGCAGCATCTGCTAATTTTCAGAGCCATCAGAGTGCGGATAACATTAAAAACTGGAGACCAGAAGTGGGGCCAACACCTTCTTTGCACATGTTCAGAGGCATTTCAGTGCTGCGCTCCTCTGCTAGGGAGGAGCACGGGGCTCAGCAAGGCAAGAGGATAAGGGATTTTGGCTGGCAGCTCCGGCTCTTCTCCACTAGCCCTGTTGAGATGAGGGAGAAAAAAAAAAACAGCGCTTGAGCGACGTGAAGGAAGGTAACTGGCTACTGGTCTCAGGAGCTCTGTGCTGCAAAGCCGCGCATGGGGCAAGTCCCAACAAACCTCCGCAGAGCCGTCCGACCGAGGGCTGCTCAAACACACCCCGGAGCCAAGGGAGCTGTGCCCTACGCTCCCATTCCAGCAAAACACTTCCATGCTCCGTGTGCGCTTCCCTCTCTGCGCAGAATGGCCCAGTGATGCCCAGAGTGTCACTTAACACCTCCAAAAGCATCAGTGTTCTGCCAAGCACTGGGCTCACACCTGGCCACACCAAAGTGGCCTTAATCTTCACCAGTCAGAAAGGATTTAAGTGACTCCCTACTCATTTTTCCATGCAGCTGTAGGCACTTTCCCCAAGATTGAGAGAGGCAGCTCAGCTCCTCAGTGATCTTTTAGTCATGTTTTTTTTACAGGGGAGAAGCTGAGCGGGGGGACCCCATACTGTGCCCTGCGAGTGCAATGATCTTTCTGTGAGGCGCTCCACACCCATTTCTTCCTACAGGTTAGAGACACATTTTTGGCACTGGATGCGGTAAGCGTTCCAACATGTTTCTCGTCTGCCGCTCTCGCTCATGTCTTTAAAGGGCTGATGTCGTGGCTCTGGTTGCATGCGCATATTTCAAGGTACGGGACCTGAGTAGTGTAAAGTGCAAAACGTTGGTAAAATATGGTGACGTGGTTTTAATCTACTGGTAGGAGTTTGCTGTTTGTGCAGTCTGTTTGCCCTTCAGTGATGCTTTCTCTTTCCTCCTTTTTTCCCTATAATACTAGCTACTGCTTCTAGTTTTCCAGGCATCTAGCAAAAGGCTAGTAATAGTTTCTTGTGATACTTTCTGCATTTATTCTTAAATGCTAAAAGCTGTCAGCTGAATTCACTAGGAATGCAGAGTGAAATGCCTTCAGTTGTTCATTTTCTAATCAGCATGCGCTCAAACGATGAAATGCCGTGCCAAAATCTACTGAACACTTTCTGTTGACTTGGATTTTGGATCAGACACTAAATTGTGATTTCATTCCTTCTTCTTTTTCCTCAGGCGTGAAACTTGCCAATTTTTTTTTTTTCTATTTTTTCTTTTTTTCTCCCTGCTGCTATCTGGATGGCGTTACCACAGCCCATATTCAACCAGCTTCGTGTGGCGCGCTGTCCGCTCTTAACGTTCTTGCTATCGACTGGCGCAGCCCCCTTGATTTCTTAGGTGCTTTCTGTGGTGGGCAGCAAGGTGGGAGCGAGCGCATGGGAGGGAGCCGCTGTGTCGCGCGCAGCTGGGCCTTGACCGCGCGGGCCGCGGTTCTGGCTGTGTCTCTGCTCACCTCTGTTGCCATCGTCATCGTTATGTTCTCCTCAAATGCAGGGAGACAACAGCACGAGGAGTTGTGGTGCTCCGGGTGGGAGGAGGGGACGAGATGGATTATCCTGCGCTTGTCCAGGGAAGATTCAGCGTTTACCCTTGGGCCTTCTACTTCATGGGGCCATGTAAGGGTTGCCACATGTTAGACGTTTCCTGAAGTGTCAGCATTTGGAGCGCCCTTATGAAGGGACTAGATGAATGACGAAAACGTAGGGGCAAAATAAATTAGAGAGTTCAGAAGCCCCAAACAAGTCATTTGCTAGGGATATGGGAAGCAGTTGCAAGACAGTTTATTCTCTGGGCCATTTCAGTAATGTTTGTAAATCAGGATAACAAGAGGGGAGGCCTTACTAGGCCTGTGTGGCATTAAAGGTGCATTTAGTTTCAAAGCACAACCCTGTCTGCTATAAAATCATGCATGATGCCAGCAAGGCTGCTCACGCATGACTGGGCCAAACCTGGCTCTGCCTCTGTGTTGCCCTTTTTCTAAGGAGGGATCTTCTCCCAGCTTCTCCTGCTGCCCAGGCGCAGAGATTTGCAAGCAGCAAGGGCCTGCTTGGCCACAGGTGGCCATGCATTTCACCAGCCCACTGGGAGGACAGGGCATCGCACACTTGATCAGAAATATGGTTGCATGGAGGCACCTCTCCTCGGTGCAGCTGGGAAGCAGAGATGGGGAAGGTGCTGCAGAGATACTGAGAGCATTTCACCTACTCTCCCAATGGCATGAGTGACCATGGACTTGGACCTGGGATGTGTGCGTCTCCGAGGGGTGGAAGCAATCACCATTTTGTTGCTCCTCTGGAGACCTAAGGAAATGGCAGCGTGTTGCATGAGCCAAGCCTGCAGGATAGAGCAGTAATTAGCAGAGCTTTTAAGAGGGGAATCTCCAAGCTGGAGAAAACAGTTGAACAGATCGCATTTGCAGCGTCCCCAGGGAGTTTCGCTACGTCTCTACCATTTCTCCCACAAGCAAAGAGCATCGAGCCGGGCGGGCGGGATGCAGGGCCGTTGCGGGCGCCTGCGTGCGTGGGGCCGTGGCTGGCGGTGGTGACGGCGCTCTGTGCCGTGCCGCAGAGCACGCGGGCTGCGTTCAGCCGCAGTTCCTCCTGGCCTGTTGCCTGCATGTAGCGCGCCCTGCTGCGTGGGGTCCTTGGCCACGCTGAAATCCTCCTCATCAGCCGCTTCATTCATTGTACTCAGGAAAAAAGTAACTGGCTGATATAGGTGCTTGTAAGTGAGCAGTATTATATTACTACACATAAATGTCACATTAATGGAACATTATAACCAAAAGAAGCTCGTAGATCACTCTAACCATCTCCAGCATATGTTACGCCTCTGCCACCTGCTCGTCACCCGTTTGTTTGTGCGTGGGACGGGAACGCTGCTGTCGGTGAAGTCTGGAGAGCGCCAGCCTTGTGCGGGCGCTGCCGCAAGGCGCTCGGGCTCGCCGTGGCCGTGTGGAGCCTGCGGCACTGCCGCAAGGCGCTCGGGGCTCACCGGGGCTGTGTGGAGCCCCATCCCCGCCTCCGCGCTCGGGGCTCCCCATGGCCGTGCAGAGTCCACATTGCTGCCACAAGGCGCTCAGGGCTCTCCATGGCCATGCGGAGCCCGCGTCACCACCACAAGGCGTTCGGGGCTCCCCATGGCCGTGCAGAGCCCACATTGCTGCCACAAGACACTCGGGGCTCCCCATGGCCGGGTGGCGCCTGTGTTGCCGCCACAAGGCACTTGGGGCTCCCCATG
>JAYECN010527434.1:0-12345 GCA_035222435.1 Microcambeva ribeirae
AAAAAAAAAAAAAAAAAAAAAAAAAAAAAGCTGTGATGTAGTAAATAAGACAACTTCCAATAAAAAACTTCTGTTTTCTGAACAGGGTATAAAAGCCATGAATAAAAGCTGCTACTTTTCTGAACTCCAGTGGCTTTTCAGAAAGCAAAAAGCAACTCCCCACGGTGCTGTGCAGCAGACATCCCCCTTGAAGCTACTGTGTGCTCCCTGCCTTGCCGCAGGGCACATCTTCCTAGACCGTGGCGCTCTCGTGGACTTTCTCGTCTCTCCTGGCATCTCTCTGGCAACTACTCACACAGAACAACCAGCATCAGTAGTGCGGCAGATCAACCAGCCTTTTTGGCATCCAGGAGCTGCAGATAACAGAGAAATCTCTTTCTCTGTCACAAAACAGATCTCTAAGATCTAATTTACAACTTCTGTAACATTGTGGCTACAGACTAGACTTGATTGATGACTTCTTGGAAAAAAAACATCGTTTAGATTTATCCCTAAAGTCAGTAAGTTCAACAGAATTACAACAGAGGTGAATTTAGCCTGTTGATTCCATATATATCTAAAAACAGCAGGCTTTTTTTTTCAGTAATCTGTTGCCTTAAAAATAAAATTGCACTTTTCTTGGGCATAAATATTTACTTGATGCAAAAAAAAAAAAGATCAGTATCATTAACAGTGAAAGTTTGTATTGACATCGGATTTTAACCCCATGTCTAGAAAGTCAAGAATATAAACATACAAGGTTAAAGAAAAACATTAAATAGTGTTGTCAAAAATGTCATTTAATGTTCTCTGATGTTAATGGAATGACTCCAATAAATTCACATAAACTACTTGGAAATTAAAAGAAAATAGTCATTGTGGAATAAAATCCCTTTTATTCTGAATGAGAATGTCCCAGACCAAGGGTGACAGTAGCTATGGCCCTTTTCCATCCTCCCTCTCCTTGTCCTGCACCGCACAGCAACCCCTGCATCGCAGCCTGCAGCGTCTGCGGCCCAAACTTGCGCACTCCTCCATACACAGGACAGAGGTGCCCAGAAAACTTCCTCATACTGAAAAAGCCTAAAATAAATACATATAGATGTATATAGATATATAATCCTAGACTGTAAAAGCTAATGTCATAACTAGAGGGATTTCTAGTCAGTCATTTGTAACAAACCAAGAATGTTTTGAGAAACACCCAAAAGGAGGCAGGTACCTACAACACCTACTCACGCAAAGACCATAAATAAAGAACCAGAAACCCTTCCTGAAAAGACAACCTGAGGGTCACTCCCTTGGATAATGTGTATTGAAGCACTCGGTACTTCTAGGAATGCCCTGTGAAAGGTCTCCAGTATAACTTTTAACTTTTAGATAGTTGACTGACTGAGCATAGTTAAGGACTTCCCTCAGCTGTGATCAAAGCACCTAAAACACTCCAGTGTGGACATGAGTAGCAGAATATCTTGATCAGTGGCACTGTATCTAACCAACACACCCAATATAATGAAAAGCTGGGATTTTTGCATAACATATAAAAAGGTAAACATCCATAGATCGAGGTTAGGTAAGGATCCAGGTTACAGAAGTTATAACACAGGAAAGTTCTTCTTGAAGAAAATAGAACAGCTATAATTTAAAATTAAACAGTCTTGCTGCAAGCGTCATCAGGCATGACTGTGTCCATCCAGACTCTCCATATTCCTGGGCTCACTTCTTCCCGTCCCCCTCTCCTGACACAACGGTCAAAAGGACAGCAAAGTCTGTTTCCTTGGTGCTAATGCATAATTAATAAATATTTCAGGTAGCTAAACATGTTTCACAGCCCTTTAGTAGTCATCAATCTATTGGTTCATTATCCTATTTCCTGACAGTCGCCTTCCCATCCTAGAGAGCAATGTCAATACATTTTAAATAAAGACAGCTAATTTACAGCTGACAATACTGGAATGGAAAAAAAAAAATCTTTATCACTTGTTCCATTGGAGATTCATTAGCTTTCAGACAGGTAAGTATTATGAGAGAAATGAGCTGATGCGTGCTACAGAAATACCTCATAAAAGGAAAAACATGACAATATTAATTCATATTCCCTCTTCAGAATTTATGACAAATTCTGTTCATTTTGTAGTTCACTTTATACTGCATGGGTATTAAAACCAAAGCTGAACTCACAAGCAATGCTTGTTTTTCCCAGGAAATACACTAAAATGGATCTCTCTCGGCATTGCCTGTGCTTGTCCGTGGCCCTCCGTGTGCATTTTCTCTTGAGTACGGTGTGTAAACAGCATCATGGTATGCTTTCCCATCAGTTTTTCAAAACAGGTTCTTCTCAGCCAGCTTCAGGTTAATGTACTCTAAAGCAAAAACAACTTGCAAAGGTGCATGCTGAATCAGTAACCCATTTCTACTATATTGTCCTTGACAGCCTGCATGCCTAATGGTCATGGCTTTATGTATTGCACCTTTCCAGTCACTGGCAGTGAAAAACTTTGGCAAAATTTTGGCTTCAGGTTTTACATCACACATCCATCAGAAAGAGGAAAAGCTGTGAATAAATTTCATCAATTTCCAACTCCCCCAGAACTGGCAAGAGGGAACAGCAATAAGCAGAAGTACATGTGCACATCCCAGAAAAGCATAAACGGATGAAGGAGTGGAAGGAAGGATTGTAAAGCACAATAAAAAAGCAAAAAGGAAAGGAAAGGAAAATGGCACAGAGATCCTGGGAAAACAGTCTTCCTGGGAAGTTCAGTGGGCTCCCTTTCAGTTTACCTTTCTACCTTTTATCTCTATATTGTGTGCCAGTGAATGGTGCACAACATGATTTAGTACATCAGATAAAGAAACTTTTTGAAATTTCTCAGGACATCTTGTTGCCATGCTCTTAAAATGCATTTTTTCCATCCTGCTAATGTGAAGTCTTTCGGTATGTTTCTCAGACTGGGAGTCAGTGCTTAACCGAAGCTAGCAAGCAAGACAGCCTCAAAGCAAGCTGGCAAGTTTACAAATAGCTTGCACACAGCCTTGTGTACAGCAAGTGGGAGAGAAAAACTTCCACTGAAAACAAGCTTAAGCCCTAGCTGGTGTCTTAGCTGTAATTTTATCTCCCATCCCACTTCTTGCTACTTACCTGGCTAAGCAAAAGAGCTAACTTGCAGGCGGGCACCCACTCTGCTGTGCGTAGGGTGACTTGCACCCTGCTCCCATTGGCCTCCCCAGTGGAGTGATAGGTTGTGTAACAGCCAACCAGCCTGGGAAATCAGATCTGCTGGGACACGATTCCTTTCTTACCCAATTTCTTCACAGAGGATTGCCAATTCTCAAATTAGGCAGAAGGGCTAAGTCAGAAAGAATTGTGTGCAACGACTAAATACAGTTTTTAGCATTTGTTAATTATTAAAACGTACCCTCCCTTGCAGGGTGTGTACACTGGCAACCAGGAGCAGGGAAGAGGACAGAGGCTGTGGAGACAGCCGGACACACCGTGGGGCTCTGCAGACCCCTGTCTCCAAAGGAAGGAAGAGACCAGTCTTAAAGTAGGAGAAAGCTGTTAAGAAAGCTGAAATTAACTCCTTCCCTCCTTTGACTGTGTGTTTTAGGTAGCAGTTCATGCTCTGTTTAAGTGTAGTGCGTTGGACCTGTATATTTGACTTGTGTGCCAAACCTCTGCATGTTCTTCCACAAAAATCCCTACAGCACGGGATTTGCTTGTGCAGCAGCAGAGTTTGCCTCTTTACGGAGTTGCCATTTATGAGGTTCCCAGCCATAAGGGCAGTTCTTCTAGGGACTTTCTAGCTGCTCTCAGAGCTGTTAGTCATACTGAAGACTGACTGGCAGATGTGGAGCAGCTATTTGTCCAAGGTAACTGGGGTTTTAAATGTCAATGTTGCTCTCCTAAAGAAACCAAGGACATTGCTCTCTATCTAGTATCCAGTGGCATTCCCGTGGGCTAATTTCAGTGGAAAACAGGTTTTTCCAGGTTCCTATCTTTTGCTGGAATATGGATGATTCTGGTAAGAAGGGGAAAAACAAAGGTCCCCTCTCCTGGCAACAGAGGAAGGAGGTTGTCAAGAGACACCTGAATAGAGGCTGAAACAGAAAAAAAAAGGCCGGCTTCAGGACTAGCCAAATAAAACGATGCTCAACAACCCTAAAGCTACTTCCTTACCCCATCACCTGGAAAACTCTGCTCTGCGAACACAGCACTTCATGAGATCGCCATTCACCTTTCTGAGCAGCCAGACTTTGTGTTTAGTGAAAATGAGACTTTCCTGCTTCTCCAGTTGTCAGCTAAAAATGATGTTTTGTTCAAAGATAA
Organism: Microcambeva ribeirae; assembly: GCA_035222435.1. Taxonomy (NCBI): domain Eukaryota; kingdom Metazoa; phylum Chordata; class Actinopteri; order Siluriformes; family Trichomycteridae; genus Microcambeva; species Microcambeva ribeirae. The sequence goes on from JAYECN010527434.1 coordinate 4,307, forward strand.
CTAGGACACACTAAATATCATAGAAACAGAGAGGCTGCAGTTTGCTAGGGTACTGTATAGCAGCAGACAAACATCATCTTCCATGGAGATGAGGGCAAGAGCACTGCTTCTCGTGGCCAATAATTTTGCTGACGACTTAAGGAAATTATGAAAGAAAGTGGCATCTCCAGTGCCACACTATTTTTAGCACCATTCAAGATCATTTCAAGACATGGGATGTAGAACTGGAACCTTCCTCAAAATCTGGGGTAGCTGTCAACATGGGTTAGGTATAAATAATTCGGTATCTGAAACAGTAACCAAAACAAGCTTTTCCCCTAGCTAACGGTTTTTACATACATACTCTTTCACTCTTCCCCTTTCCTCAGTTGCTGATGAATCACTATCTTCTGACAAACTCATGTTCATAAAAAAAAAAAAAAAGCTAACTATTTATTCCAGAATGTTTCCTTATGATTCATGTAAATCTGAGCTTTGCAAATTATCCTCACATATTTATGAGGTATGATCCTGTAAAATCCTCCAAAAGGCACTATTTTAAAACAGGCAATTTTTACTCTATAGGAAGCAGCCAGCTCAGAAGATAAAGCAAACATTTTATTACCTAAACATATTCCACAAAACGTCAGTAGATTACACAACGCAGACTTGGCGGCTGCTGCCGCTCGCCTCCTACATCCTATGGCGATGCCAAGAACTTTAGTAACCCTTGCCCTACATACTCTATTTTCTGAAAGTGATGAAATCAAAAGTTGTTGTACCTAAAGATGATGATAAGCAGTGTTTACTGACCTAGAAGACTTGAACAAAAGGTGTGACAAAGTAAAGGAGTTGGACTGTTCATGCGTGTGGTGGGTTTATGCCCCTGCATCAAAAACTCCATTTGTTTGTGCAACTTTGGGGAGAATTTAAATACGTTCATTGTACTAAGTCGTGTTGCCCCAAACTAGTCAAAGCACTTAAACATTCAATTAATTTTCCAGGACAAAAGTAAATATAACTGTCTTTCCTTGTGTGTTTATTATATAGTGCAAGTAGCTCGGTATGCTTGTTGCTGTGTGGATTTTGTAATTGCAGCCGCTGTATCTGCAAAACTACACAGCTGTCCCTGCTGAGGCTTGCTGAGGAGCAACACAGCTAGGTGTTAAACTTAAAGAGTTTTTGGGGAGCCAGCTCAAGCCTCTCAGTTAACACTGTGCTGCATTTAGCCAGAGCAATATAACAAAAATATCCATATCTTAAGTCTGCTTCAAATTAGGTCCAGCTAGACTGGTAAGCAAAAATAAAACAAACCCTCAAGACTGCCCCCTAATGCCCACAGCAAAACTGCTCAAACAGCAGTTGCATTGCACTAACTGGACAGGAGTTCAGTCAGGGAATGCAGGTATTTTGAATCAATAACTTGTGTGAAAAAAGCCTATACTCTACATTTTAATTATGAGAGAATTATTCATTTTACGATTGAGAAGAAAATGTAAATAAGAGAAATTGAGAATTTGACAAATTCTCAATTAAGTCATTATTTGAGCCATTTTTTTTCCTAATTCCCTAATTCCTATGCTATATTTTCCCCCAGTCATTTTTATTATTATTATTATCATCATGATCATGATTACCATCATCATTACTACTACTAATACTACTACTATTTTGAAAGTAGGATGACATATTTATTATCAAAATGAGGTGCTTAAAATGTAGTAATTCTTTTATTTAAGGACAAACCAATCACGAAGGTGTTACTTTATAGGGAAAGGCACTTTGTACCTTAGGTGGTAATATAAACACACAGCAGGGCAGTATGCGTGGACTGTATTTTTAGAGATGTATCAGCTGGTGGCCACACTAAGGACATTCCATATTGTCACTTGGTGTAATTCGTGAGGGCCCTTGAACCGGGCACAGTTTCATAATACCCCGTTTAATCATCCTGATTGTAACAAAGGAAATTTGTAGGAACTTGATTAGAAAAAAAAAAAAAAAAAAAAAGAGAGAGAGAGAGAGAGAGAGAGAGAGAGAGAGAGAGAGAGAGAGAGAATCATGGAACACACTGTATCACTAGAGGGCAGTAGCCAACCCCTAATCTCACCATTCTCACAAAGGAATATACTACCTGTAGAGTGGTCCAAGGGACAACTATGAAATGTTTGGAAAAGTGGAAAGAGTGTTTTGAAAACAGTAGGCTTCTTATTTTTTAAATGCACTTTTACAAATAGAACTAGAAGGTCCCAAAAAGGAAGGAAAAGGCTGAACCAGTTTTCCCACTAAAGCTGCAAATACTGGAATGTACTGCGTAAGAGGAAGAATTCTCTCTGCTTGCCATGAGTGTTAATACTGCTCTACTTTAAGCTATTTTTTTTAAAGCTTCTGGTGAAAGGCAATAGAGGTAATGCTGTTTTTTTCACCTGGTACAGGTGAAAGGGCTGTGCCTGACTTTAGCACCGCAGAGGAGCTGGGGGAACAGCCAGGACGTTCCAAGTGCTAGGAACAACCTGTGAGCCTCTCTCCCCTCCCTTGTACCCTGTCAGTCTCGTACACACATATCATGAGGTGCGGTGATGCCATTCCTGACTGACAGCATTTTCTGTCAAACCTCATATATATCTACGCAGCAGTGCACAGGTTAGTGCTTTACATAGGAAGACCAGACATACGTTTCAGCCCAGCTCCACCAGAACGGTCTAAAGGAGTTCTGCACCAGTTTCCCTAAGAAAATTGCCACTGAGTAGCCCCAGACTAGACTCAGATTCAAGCACACACTGAGGCACATAGTTTCGCCTCCTTGGTTCAAGGCAGCTCTGCCAATGCACTTGTGCACCAGGGCCACAGGAGACATTCATCCTATGTGTACACCTGTCACACAGGGCTGCTATATGGAGTGGGGGAGCGATTTACAAACCCAAACCCCCTCTGGCAGCTGAAGCTGACAGCTAGCCAGCCAAACACCACTGCAGCCAGAAATTATGCTGTGGCAAGGCAGTCCAGAAACAATCACTCCCAGGAAAATAACACTCTCTCAGATAACAACAGCTGGTAGAAGTGCACCACCAGGGAGAGATCATAGATGAAAATTAAGTTCTGCACTTCCATACAGGTGAAAATTTCGCCCTTAGCGTATAAAATAGCCACTTGTGCCTTTCATTGAGGTCTTCAGGCTGTGGAAAGATGCTATCTGGACACGTAAATCCAATGTTTGGCATTGATAAATCCATTTACTCTTCACAGCTCTCCTTTCTGGCATTGAGACATTAATTGTTTGCTGCTTGATTTTCACTACCTCATCCCAAAATTAGAAAAGGCAGTAAGTAATGTCAGATGCTCCACAACAGACCCAAACCAGGCACAATCCATTCTGTGCCACCACCTCTTCTTCTGCAGCACTGGCAAAAATTGACTTTGCAACATCGAAAGCAGCAGTGCCTGGAGCTCTGGGCAGGAGTCAGCATCCTGTCATAACCTCCCATTCCTCAAACCCATTCTCGTCTCTCAAACTGAGGTCTTGCAACTTCTAATGCCTCTGCAGGATATGCTTTGCCTCCACCTTGATGCTATACTTGTCCGCACCTACACTGCACCTACCACAGTCACCAGGATCACTTGTTAAAAATACCCTATACTCCGGAGACAGTCAGTGTTTAGCAGTTCTTCCTGAGTCTCTCATACTACTCTTTTTTCATGTATTTCCTCTATTCTTGGAGGGCATTCCAGATGAGGATGGAGAGGGAAGAAAATGAGTGTCCTGGCAAAAATGAGTTTCCTGGCAAACTTCAAGGAAGATGGGTGTGAATGTGAGGGCCCTCAGCTTTTGGGACTTACATTTTCCCCGCAGCAAATATCATCTCTCAGATGGCTCTCCATGCAAAGCAGAAATCAGGCCGCCCTTTCTGGTTGTATCCACCTCTCCTTTCTTTGAATAACAAACAAGACATACAAGGCATTGGATTATTCAAAGCTGCTACAGGATTTGGTGCTGACGTTCAGAGCAACATGATGATCCTGCCTTCAGGAACGAGAACCATCAACCCAGCAATAATAATGGCACAAAAGCAACTGCATGGGGCTCGCTGCAGGAATCCAGAAGCATCACCCTTCCTCTCTTCTACTTATCAACATAGAATATTAACTTTAGATGCCTTCATAAAAAGGACTCTTCTTGTGCAGGACCAGCCGTGGCACTGATTCCACAGAGGAAAGGAAATAGAGGAGATGTTCCCCATCTTTTGGCCTTTATTGCCATTGTTTCTTTGTACTGTGGCTGTTTTAAACCTGATATTTAGGCTTTAAAAGATGAGCATAGCAAGGCCATTATGAGATCTCAACATCAAATTGTCTTAAGAGTAAGCAAGAAACGTACATTCCAGAAATAATCCTTCGGGAGCCAGTGTAACAGAGAACACTCAGCCTCTTGGAAGGTGGAACAAAGATAGATGAACCCAAAGATTATCACTATGCTGTGAAAAACTCCATTGAGTTCTAGCCCACACTTCAAAGGCAGAACTGAGGTCCATAACGATAGCATGCTTGAATTATGGCATTACTCAATTAGTAGATTTTGCAGAATTTGCTCATCTCTCACAGATTAGGGGGTTCCTTTTCTGCTTCAGTTAGAAAGTCATGGCTAGGAGTAAAGGACTCTAGAGGGAATTAGACTCTCAATTCTATTGCATTAGTATTGTTTACAAAGCAGTCGTAAGTATAATGAGATGTTAATGATTCTTAATGAGTCAAGTTATAATACAGCACATGGTTAAGTACAGTAAACAAAAAGGCTGTATTTCTCTCCCATTTATTCTGCTTTGTACAAGTATAGAAGGGCTAAATGAATTACATCCATTTGAGAATAGAGTAAAAGAGCTGAATCTGGTCTGTAGCTCAGAAAAGTTAAAATACACCTCCTTTATGCCAAACCAAACTGGGAGTGAATTACATCTGGACTAAACACGCATACAAACAGCTATTAAGTGAAAGTCTTTCCTTTGCAGCCTAAGATGGGGGGAGAATAGAGGGGATGGACTTTCTATTATCGTTACACCTGTGTGTGCAGAAAGAGTCCTTCGGGTCTCCTTCAGTCTTCATTCAGAACAGAAGCTGCTTAGCTAGTTTGCTAGTTATACCATCCCAGTCACAAGAAATCTAAGTTACATGTCACCAGAGATGCAAGACTACCTACCTAAACCCCACTGAAATCAATGTTAAAATAATAGTCAAGTATGAACAAGGCACCCAGGCACCTCTGATGACTGTAATACCTGCCTACAGAGATTTTGTTTGCCACAAATACCACTTTTTTATTAATGAGTTATTACCCTGGGATTTCAAAATTAATTATTTTTAACAGAAAATGGAAAGCTCAGTTGTGAGAGTTGTATTCTCACAAGTTGTATTCTTGGAATATATATATGGTACATATATTCCAAGAGCTCTTTTGTATAATAATGCAGTCCTTTTCATTTTTAAATGCACACAGGGATTCAAACCAGGTAATAAAAGAGGCAAGAGGGCAAAGAATGCAGCATCTACAAGAAATGTCACATATGTTATTGAAGGCACTATATACTAAGTGTATAAACGTGCAGTAACATCCATCTCTTTAGCTAGTGCATCCCACAGCTAACATAACAGACCATTTCCTGTGCACATAGGCAGAGTAGCATGACAGGGGTGAGCTGATCTGGCTCCACAGCGGCACCAACAGCAGTGATAGCAGTTTATAGCCCCCAAAACATGGATGGCACTAACAAGATCTTCAAGATACACTAAGCTGACCTGATCCTTGTCTGTCCGGCTAATTCTAACAGGATTTTTACTGCAAGGGACCTACCTGCTAGGCTACCTGAATGCTACAGTGTTCTGATGTTAGCAGCTTGTGGCTGGTTTCAGAGAGATTCAATTGATTTCCATTTTAATTGAACTGATTTCCCACTTTAACTTCTAATCTCACTGTAATACCATGTCAAAATTAGAGACTTGTCAGTTCTCACAAGAAAGGATTTATCTTTTGTTTCTAATACTTTTTTTCAAGTAAAGAGCACTGCCTTGCTAAAAGTGAGACCTGAGCCAGTGCCAGGCCTGGTCTGCTCCCCTGGTGAATGTCCAGATATGGGAATTCTATGAAATCGGTGCTCAAATCTGACCAGCCACTAATTCTGACATGCTGTCGTTAAAAGAGCTGCTCGTCCATTTTCAACAGGACAATTTAGAGCATCTCTCTGCTTCAGTTGGGAAGAGATCTGGCACAAACACACTGTACACAGAGTATCAAGTTATATCATGTATATAGAAGCATTTCATGGGTAAAATCTCTGCCAAGTTTTGTGCCAAAATGAATCAGCTTCTGTAATTGCCTATAATACCTATAACTACACCTGTTTTTTAATTAATGGTGCATTTTTCCTAGGTAATTCTGTATGCACTAGCTATATCATAAGCCTAGCTATATTTATGTCTCACTCAAATAGAAACTAATAGAAGGAGACATTAAAAATTGCAGAAACGTATGAAAGAATGACTCCCAAATAAGCAATACTTCAAAAAATCTTTACATTTGGGGTCATTTTTTTTCTGCAGGTGCCATTCAGCAGTTCTCGTTTCTAACTTTTATTATACAGAACATTCTGTCAGCTCCTACAGTGCTGTTACACAGACAGCCAAACAGGACATCTCCAGAAAGGTGGTTAATACAGAGATCATAGTCAGAGCTCAGCCTGTAAGAGACCATAGGCAGTGTATACCTCTGTGTTCAATGCTGTCCTGCTTCGCAGGGGGGATCCATACACCTCCCGAGGCAATGTGTGCATCCTGTGAAGTGTTTCCAAGTCCTGAAATAAAACAGTACCTTTTTCAAGTGTCCCTTTCTTAATCTCACACTTCTTAATCTCACATGCCCCAGAGTCATGGTGCTGAAGCTGATGTACAGACTACAAATTGCAGCATATGCTAAATCAGTACGTCTGGAAAAGCGTAAAATTATGGAGAGGGTATTTATGAACAGAGGGTAAAATTACTGAAAGGGGGTATTTATGAAAACAGTCTATCTGACACCCAGAATACCCAATTTTAGACTTTCAAGGGGGTTTTAATGCCAAAGAATAAAATGTGCGACACTGATACTACAGTACCAAACATACTTAGGCTAAAATGCACCTCCTTGGAGGGCAGCATGCAAAAGGCACCCCGCAGCACCCAGAAGCTTTGCGAGCTGGAAGATGAAGGCTGGACTGAGCAGAAGAACCATGAGATATCTGTTGACTACATAACCCCAGGATCAACACTGCAGAGTGCTCGTGCACTGCAGCATCCCGCAGCGCCACGCTGGGAGCGAAGGCCATCGCCTCAGGAAACCTGAGGCACTTCCTAGAGGCTCCTGGCTTTTGAGGGTAGCGTCTACAATCAACCCAGAGGAGCAGCGAGCCATGGCTGCAGGAGAGGCTGCTTCCATGAAAGACCAACTTGGGGAGGGGACAGATGAGTCCTGCCAGGTTCATCACCTTCTCCTGGCTGAAGCTGGTGAGGAAAATGGAGGACTGTTGCCCCTGCGCTGGGATGCAGGGGGAGGGATGATGGCAGGCTACAGCTCAGAGAAACAGCAGCATCAAGGTAAGAGGTATCTCTGCAGCTGGGGGAACAGGATGATCACAGGTGAATCCAGATCTAGAGGCAGAGAGCAATGACAGCCAGCTATGAAAGGACTGGAAATGGCTACTCCAACGTTGCTATCCCAGGAGAGCCTCACCTCATGGGCAAGAGTAAGTGAAGTCACACTGGGCACTGGTATGGCCAGAAGGACCTCCTGGAGGTAGGAGGGAGTAGCAAACCACCCTCCGGGTAGGACCTGTAGCATCTTCTACACTTTTCTGGTCCCTGCTAGCCCTGAGGGTAGGCAAGCAGAACCAGGAGTGTGGCCACCCTCATGTTATGCGCCAAGTCCTGCATTCACGCCTCCTCTTGCAGTGTCTGCAGCCTCAGCCGCTTTGGTTAGACACTCAAAACCAGGCTAGACCAACAGGCAGTTGGCCAACTGCAGCCTCAGTTATATAGGA
>JAYECN010527443.1:0-12344 GCA_035222435.1 Microcambeva ribeirae
TTTTTTTTTTTTTTTTTTTTTTCTTCATATACTGCTGCACTTTTTGACTTAAAGCAAAAAGATATACTTTAAAAAAAGATGGATTCACATATGTGTCAAAGTTTTAGACACTCTACAATAACATGCCTTATTTTGTATTACAGTCTTAGAGGAATGGTTTTGTCTTTTACTCATGCATGTACTGTCAAGAAGTCTAGACACTAGAGATCTTATGAGCTAAAGGACATGCCTTTGCTACAAAGAATGTAACCCTTATGATGTTCAAGAAAAATCCATTCCTATTACAAAAGCAACTGCCATGAGATGGAACAGCATAAATAGAATTCTCTATATTCAAAAGAATATGATGGTTGGTCTGAGATCATGCAGTTTTATTATTTCACTGATGACATTCTTGTTTTCCTTCCTTCCAACCTTACATTTCTTCACAGAGGCATCTATTCCACTATAATTCAAGGATATCTTCACTGACCTTCTTAAATTCCAGAATATAATAGCAGTTATAGCAGCACAAAGCATTTCAAAATATTGTTAAAATACCAAGAAACAGTAAAATGATTTTGATATAATATGAACAGGATAGAATCTAAACACAGAATTTGATAGCAAAATTGTTTTGGCAAGATGCTCTACTAAAAAGCACGGAGTGACACGTAAATACAAACAAGATATATCTTGTGAAATAACACAAAATATTCCCATTCAGACTATATTTGCTTTCTCCTCCTTACTACAGGGAAGTGGTTTTCTTACTGTTTTTCAAAAATAATGATGTTTTGAGGCATTTCAATAGGAAAAAGAAAAGCAAGGAAGAAGTTGGAATCTTAAACATTATTAATTATATTTCATAGAGAAGCAAAGTAATCAAAGAGAAAAAAAAACTTTTCCCTTTTGTTTTTAAGAGAAAAAATAAGGAACAAATTGACAAGTTATCTCTTTTGAAATTCTATTTTTCTCTCGGAAACCATTCAAAATTAAAAGAAATAACTCAAAATAATCTCTTCCAATGATTCCGAGTAATTTACATTCCACCATTTCATTATTGGTCTGCATTGAATTTGACAAATTTTGGAAGTCAAACGTTATTATGCAGGCTAATTCAAAGTGAAACAGATGGAAGTTAGGCAGAACATGGTGAAAATTGGATTTTAAAGGTGTTATAAATACTGATCCACTCAATATTTATGTTAGTCATATGACATAACATGCATGACAAACTTAAGCAAAAAAGTAATCAATTCGAAATCACACCTGTAACTCAGACTAAACTGGTATTTTACACACAAATAATTATTTGATAATTTGATAAATTGATATATTGTATTTAGGTCCAATGTAGCACAGAATACTAACTTGAAGGCATTGTTTATTTATACTGGTTCCCATAAATAAAAGTCTTGCTAGGTAGGAGTACTCTTTGCAAAATTAGCATAATATGCCTGTAATGACCTTCCTTACTATCTACATTGTCAGAAGAGGAAAAAACTAATATTATGCACAATGTTCATAGTGTAATGCTTCAATCTGTTTTGTGGAAAGAATGCCTATATTCATTATGCTTGTTTGACAGGATGACAGAATCCAAGCAAATTTCTGTTTTGTGACTTAATTATGATGAAATTCATTTTTTTTTTCACTGAGTTCAATGGAAAGCAGTTTTCATTTGTTTCAGTACAGATATAGCCCACATAGTTTGAAATGTGCTTTGACCACAGAATGAAGTAGGATGTCTGACAGAAGACAGTTCAATCAGAAAAAGTGACGGGCTCTAATTTGTCACTTTTAAGACGGCCAATTTTCAGAATGCAACACATGTTTTGGAAGCTGTAGTCAGGACATGGTCTTGACTTTGGTGAGCAAAGTCACTCTGACAACTCGTCACTTGTTGGTGAGCAAGACTGTCTAAGACCTAGGAAAGTACAACCAACTATGCATAAACAAGGACTGCTAACCAAGATGGATGTAGAAGAGAAAACTAATTAGCTGTTTCTTATATATATAAAATTTATATATTATATTGACCACTAGCTCTCCTCTTATAGGATTTACATCTTCTTTCATCATAGTCCTGAGTGATCCTACCAAACAAAATGTTGAAGAGACTTTTTTTGTTAAGTTTGCAAAGAATTCTCCATATAGAACAAAAATCTTTGAACCCTTGATCTCTTTATTAATCTCCCTTTAACAGTATGAATTTCAATCACCTATGACTCACCCAGGAGGCCTAGAAGGGTTTGTGAAGTTTGCATTGCTACAACCAAATTTTTAACAGGCAACTTGAAAGGGGTATACATGCATGTAGCTGGGATTAATGTTGATTTCCAAAGCAGAGATAGAGCCCAAGGGTAGCATTACATGTAGATAGGAGGATAAAGTTACCCTAGCAATAGAATAAGCAAACTCATCAAGTTCTATGAAGAAAGATCTTCAGTCTTTTGAACAGCTATAGGTGTTTTCCAGAAAATGAAGACTAGTCAAATTTTGCATTTAAATAACTCTTCTCTGTCTTCATTGTAAATTTCTCCATAATTGTTATAAATCAGCTGAAACTTCTTAAACTTGTGGTAAACTTCAGCAAAATATAGGAACATTAAACATATTTCCGTGCAGTGATACAGTTTGGGCAGAAGGCTGCAGTAGAAGATCAGGTTGGAATGCCCCAGGAGATTTGTAAATTTTGTTTGTTTGTTTTACCCTGTCTTTGGCAGGAAGATTAACAACTACCCAAAACTATTTATAAATTCCAAAAAGCCTTGGTGATACAAAAACTGTTCTCACAGATTCCCATCATTCCCATCAGCAAAGAGGCTGATGATCTGCATTGTCAAAGACTTTTTTTTTCAAGGTGCAGTGTCTTAAAAAATCATTTCTATTCATTAGATATTTTCTGACTCACTAATTGGCAAAAATCAGTCATGCACTTTGACTATATTAGACAATATCATGCATAAAAAGTGTGTAAAATAAAGTGTAAAAGAACCTTAAAATGAAAACTCATCATAGTCATCAATAAGCAAAGTTTAGTCTGTAGTGGGATCTACCAGCTTATGAGTATGTATAAGTGAATGTGAATCAAAATTGCATAGAATATTAGCATTTCTGTATTAAAAATAGTTTGGCATAGTTCAGAATCAAGTATTTGAACATAATGAGCTGCAAAGTATAAATAATTTGTAACTAAAAGTCTTTCCAAAAGCATGTTTAGAAAAATAGCTACAGTGTGTGATATCTTGGCAATCTGATATTTGAGGAATTCAGCATTTCTCACCAATGATATCTAGATCAGACATATGTTTCTTCTATTCATGTCATGAAAGGCAAACCATTGCCACAGTCCAGAATAGCTGCACTTAATTTATAACTGTATGAAATTGCAACTGCTGCTACAAGAACCATTTAAAGCTCTCTCCCTTCGTAATGATGCTGAAATGATTTCAACATTACTAATAACAACCATGCTTTCTATTTCAGTTTCATTCTTCAGCTGATTATTGCAAAGAGATTATAACACTGAGTGAGGCAACCATTGCTATTCACTTTATGTAGGAAATGATGCCGATGAGGGAAAAAAAAGGCTTTCATGAGCACGCACTGAATAGGGAGCAGAAACAGCAGTATGAATTCCCCTATGCTGCTGTCTTCACTAGAAATGCCAGGAATGAAACCATAAATCATTATTTTACATTGTCACTAAAAAATAAAAATAGTTAAACAAAAAGCTTTCTTGACTACATACTAGACTAAAAACCACAACGCTTAAAAAAAAAAAGGAAGAAAAAAAGAAAAAAAAGCTAAATTTCATGAAGTACAATGATATCCAGGCATTGTTCTTCAGCACTGAGGTGAGTTCTAAAAGAAAAAGAGCTGTGTGGATGTAGGGGTATATGTTATTAGCTCTGTTTTCAGAAGCTCGGAGATAAAATGGAACATGATGCAGCCTGTTGTAGAGATCCTCAGCTGACCTTCAGCCAGATAGTAGCTAGTAGCTAGCAGCACTCCACAATATGCTGCACAGATACTGCTTACCACCTTGCAGTAAATATAGTGCAGGTCAAGAATCAAGCTAACACAGATGATTAGGAGAAGCTCTGGTTCCAGAACAAACCCTTTTGCATTACTCTGAGCATTCTTGCATTACACCAGTAATGCAGGATTTTTTTTCCTGATTGCTGTGATTTAGCTGATTGCTGGGTACTAATGCCCCGATCTTATTTCTGAACCTAATGGTGACATGCTACATCTTATTGGGAAGTTGCACTTAAAGAGAGCATTAGAAAATATCTTAAATACTGTTAAAATGCTCTGCAAAAACCTATTTAGAACTTTATAGTACTTTCCCTACAAATATTTTTCTATAGAAATAGAAAATACTTAATGTTGAAGAGGGAAGGGTTTTACTAAAACAAGACAGTTTCAGTGAAGCTTTCTAATGAAAAACACTCTAACTTCCTGTTCTTGTCCCTCTCTAAAAACTTGCCTAATCTAAGCTTGAGGCTAGTGTCCATTTTGCTCTGCTGACTATTCAAAAGGATGGATGACACATTCTAGAAAAAAAAATGGGTGTTTTAAAATTATCCATTTCTTGGGAAATTATGCTATATCTCATGTTGATATTCTGACTTAGAAAAAAAATCATTTTCAACAGAGCGCTTTGAAAAAAAAAAAAGAGGATATTGTCTCCTCAAAGTATCATGATGTTTTTTAATGACTGAAGGATCTACGGGCCTGTAGTTTTGACTGCCTCCTTGTATTGCCTGTATTTGCATTATTTGAGAAAATAGCAGGCTGATAGATAGTTATTGGGAAAGAAATTGAGCACAGAACAGCATAAATTACAATGTAAATCCATACTGAGACTGCATCATGCATACTGAATGCAGTACCAAGTTTCCTCTCTCCAGAAGGAGAGTAGGACTGGAGCAGGAACAGATAAGAGGAACAGTAATTGCTTAGTCTGGACTGCAGAAACAAGAACTCTACCTGGAAAAGGAAAAATTGAGGAGTAATTCCAGTAATTAATAAAATGACTGACTTGGAGAAGGTGAATATGAGACTACTGTTCACAGACTAGCAGAGTAAGAGCTTGAGAATACTGGATGCAGCTAAAGATGGCAGTTCCAAAACAGAAATGCATATTTAAACTTGTAATTCATTTCTATAACATATTGCAACTACTCAAAGGTTAATTGGACTAATTATTTTGAGAAAATTCCATTAAGTAATATGAGATAGCAAGACATCTCCTTTGGTCTGAAAATTCTTTGAGCCACAAATATGTGAAGGGAAGTTTTCAAGAGATGGAACACCATATGTAGTCTTCACTTATCTTATATGAACAGGTACTACTGGATACTACCAAGGAAACCAAATAGGTCTTTGACCCAGGTCAGCCCTTTTTTATTTTTACCTTACTCATCAAATGAACGAGAAAAAAAAAATGGCTAGGTAGTAGTTTCAAGAACGAGGGTCTCCTGAATATATTCCTTATTGTACCTCCAGATTTCCTCTGACACTAAGCTACCCATTTGTCCCTCTGCTACATCTGTTCACTACACATAAAATAGAGATTAACAATGCTCTTGTGTCATAGAAGGGGTTGGAAACAAATACATTAATAGTTGTGAAGGTCTATGTTGATCACCAAGGGTTTGAAAAGATCACAAGTGAGAATAAAAATCCCTGTAAGATGTGAATTTCTCCATATTCTTATAATGTATCAACGCTGGAGAGTTTAAAATATTCAACAAAAAAAATAGCACATATTTCCACGGACTATCTAGGGTTGGTTCCCTTTTAAATGGCACTGAACCAAACAGCAAAGCACTTTGTCAATTTACTGCAGATTCTTCTTGCAAAGAGAAAAAAGTACTGCAAAACTATTTGCTTTGATATTTTTGCTTCTACCTCTAGTGTTTTCAGTGCAACAATGTTAGCATTAGCACACATGGGAAGAAGTACAATTAGCTGAACAGCTGCTCATATTCACTCCAGCACATGAGCTGTCATTTATCTCAGAATTTAAAGAAGGCTAGTTGCATAAAAAACATGTTCTCACAGTGGTTTCTTTCATCCTTCCACTCCTCCTGTTTATGCTTGTTTTATCTGTGATCCTGGCTCATCTTTTACTAATCAGGTGGTGAGTTCTCAGGGAGACGTTGTCCTTCCTACTACCTTGGACTAAAGAATGGTGGTCCAACTCTGTTACATATATATATGAAATGCACAGCATAAATGGCGTAGATGCTGGCTATACTCACCAGTCAACACAGAGATTGTTTACACCTGTAAAATAATGTACTTTCTAGACAGTCTCCCTTTATCTTGCACTCACAATCTGGAATGGGGGAGCTGTCTGACTGCAATCCTTCTACAATTTTCTACTTACTTATTAATTTTACTATCAGAGTATGCTTCTGGGTGTGATATCTGGGCCACCTAGGGCCTGTTTTCTTTATAGACAATTGCTTCCTATTTTCGTAGCCTCTGTTGTAGATGGCTGGCAAAGCCTAATCTAAACCTGCAGCAGCTTGTTGTAAATATTTATTTCTTGACAAGGAAGTAGGATTTCTGCCCAGAATAAAGAAGACTGTGTGGATGGAGTAGTTGGGCCCACAGCATCACACAAAGTTGTGAAGACAACCTTGTCACTGTCACTGTCAGCAATGAACTGTTAAACAAACTCAGAGTTTTGAACATAGGTCTCAGCTGGCTTAGTTGTTAGAGGTACAGTGCTAGAAAAAGATGGGGAAAACAGTTAAAACTTGAAATATAAAGTATTTATATTTTTATTTTGACAACGTCTTTGTGTTTTTTCTCCCTGACACTCCAGAGACTGAGCAGGGAAAGAAAGTTTGACGATGTAAATTTTAGAGCTAAGGATGAAAACAACTGTCTTTTCTGAGGTAAGGAAGTAAGCTGAGATGAGCTGGAGCTATGCTGAAAAATTACCCTGCTGCCTTGATAACAGAAGACAGGCACACAGGGAATGGGAGAGAACAGAATAAAGAAGTAAAATGCAGTTTCTGCTTGTGGCGCTTACTCTTGTTTGTAACCTTGCTGCTTCAGATTGAGGCAGCCACAAGCAAAATTGTGTGTGTCAGGATGTTCAAGACAGTCCATGTAGATGGTTTTCTGGTCACAACTCATAATATTTTGACTGGCTATGTCAGATCCATATTAAACAAAACTCAAAGAAATAGAGAAAAAAAGGAAATATAGTAAGGTCATGAAAAGGAGGTAAGAAGAGAGGAGTTAGGCATGAAACCTTACATACTCAGGACATGGCCTTAAACCTTATCCAACAGCAGTGCCGTGAATCAGCTGGATCCTGCTGCCTGGATTGTTCTTCTCAAAACATTTTCTGCAATGGTACAGAGAGAGCAACATGTTAGATCCTGAAGGGCCACAAAGTGGTGGATATGACAGCTGTGATTGAAAGGTGTATTTATTATCATCCATAAGAAAGTAAGTAGTTTCAATTTCAAACTAGCAACACCCAAATTGAGAGAGAAATTTCATTCTTCCTGCTTTATCAGTTAGGTTTATATCCAGAACTTAAGCCTTGGTCCCTTGATTTCCATTTCCACACTTATTTTGTTTATTAGAAGTGAGTTGTCATTTTAAGTATGTTTTTTTAGATTCATCTTTTTTTCCAAGCTTCCGATTTTTGTTTGTTTTTAATGTATAATTGCAAGCAAGAAATCAAGATAGATCTTTGTTACTTTGGAAAGCTTACAGTATAAGCATAAGGAAAATACAGAAAGGAGAAAAAAAAGGCAGAATAAAAAAAGAAGGAAGATAAAAACACAAAAGTGACAGAAGAAGTATAGTGATGGGGAATGATAACTGCTGATTTATGTATCCATTTCACAATGCCAGAAGAATTTGAGCCTGAAACAGATGAGCAACTACTGTGGAGTAAAAACTTTGCCATAAACCTTTTCGGTACCAGAAGGATGAAAGGTGGCTAAAACAAAATCATTTTTCTTTAACTCCTTTTCCCAAGGAGCTCTGTGGGAGGAATGACCACTAACTTTGATGCTTGCATCAGGCAGATTGTTAGAAACTGTAATAATGAGCAGAATCTAGAGCATGAATGAGATGTACTGGAAAGGGACAACAAGTCTTTTATAAGACACTAAGGCACCGAAGACCTGGTGGAGCTCCCCAGAGGGGTCAGTATGCACATCAATAACAGAGAATTATTTTTTTATAGTCTACTTGGGTTTCCAGGTAGTTTTCAGTAAGCATTATCACCAATAGTTCTTAAAGAAAGGAAACAGCCAAGGGATAAGCAGCCCTCACAGGGATAAAATGCTGGATAGAAAGATAGGTTAAAAGATGGTATAAATTTTCATTTTTGGTGATGCAGAAAAGTCACCAGAGACACCAGGTGGGATCTGCATCATTAATAAAGAAATGTCAGAGAGGTAGCTACGTTTAACAATACAAATCAGAATGAAGACAAGAGCTGGCTGCAAAGAACTGAAGGAATACACTTGCTACTAATTGGGTAAAAATTGGAAAGTGCAGATAAATATAGAAAGTGATATACTGATGTATAAAAAAACAATTCTAGTTTTTATCTATGCAATGATATGCTGACAGCTTCCAAATTATTAGGCCCAAGAGAGTTCTTGGCATTTTAATAAACAGCTAAATGAATAGAAAGCTTGAGTTCAGTAGAGGTACAGATATCAAACATCTGAAGTTATGAGAAAATAAAGAGAATACAGATGAAAAGTAACATTATGCCACTGTACATATCCATGAGATATCAAATCTTTAATAGCATGTGCAGTTCTAGTCTTTCTTTCTCAAACAGGGTCAGCAAAGATGATAAAAGCTATGAACAGATCACATAAAGAAGAACTATGTAGATTATTTCTCTTGAGCCTAGAAGATAAGTAAGCAGGAAATGCTAAAGTAAGATAAGATCATGAATGAATGTAGATGTTGAATACGAACCGGTTGTTCACTGCTTTACAAAACAAGTATTAAGAATCACCAAATATAGTAACAGAGGCACAGTTCAAAACAAAGAAAAGAAGTTGTGTGTTTAAGCTGTGGAACTCCACACCATCTCCCATAGTAGGAACTGAAAGCTAACACTGATTCAGAATAGGACAGGGCAAATTAATGGAGATAAAACTCGTACAGGGGATATTAAATAGAAAGATGTCACACCTGGGAGCATCTGAGTTATATCAGCAGGATCTCAGAGATCCTCAGAAGAAATATAATTGCCTTGGATTATTTTTTCCTACATACCTACTAATGGCCACTCCTGCAAACAGGATATACAGCATCTAGAGCTTTGCTCTGCCTCTGCATGGCATACAGATAATTTTCTAAACCTCTTCCTGCACTATCAACTCAAGATTAAAATTGAGCTACACTCCTAGAATGTCATTACATTCTCAACAAGGTTGTTTCACAGACATACACTGCTACCTGACCTTGCTGTAAGGGTAACTTTGTAAGAGAAGATGCCCTCTCTTATCTTTGTTGATAAAAATCATACCATGATGCACAAAAGATGAACGGAAGATGATGACAATGATCAGTCAGGTGAGGCAATTTCAGAAGCATTTATCTAGCACATCCAGTCATCACTGATTTTGCAGCTGAGTCATTCACTTTTGCTGGCCAAAATACGATTGCGGACAGTAGAATATGAATGTTAGCAATATTCTAAGCTATTAACATTTCTCAAACTTCATTCATCTCTATATTCACTGCAATTTGTAGTAACTTGATTCAGTTCTCATAATGTACTTAATTGTCTAGCTTCCTACTTACTTACAGAGTTTATTATTTATTTATTTATTTAAAATCAATGCAAGATGTACATCTAAAGGAAACTTTAATTTTCCCATCCACATTTTCTCCACCTCAGTGTCTAAAACTGGCCTCCCATTCCACTCTGGTGCATGATTCAATTTAATTTGAGTTACTTTTTCTTTTTCTACTAAGATAAAAATAAAGAAATTCTCAGGCTACAGAAAGGAAGGACAAATTGTCCAAATGTGTGGAAATCAACTGACAATTTGCATGCCAAAGGCGAGATGTTTACAGAAGAGCTAGCTAGTATCATATCTGTCCTTCCTTTAGATTTTTTCAAAAGAGACATGAGAAGAGAATATATCATGTGAATCCGCAACTGAGACAAAAGCCTGCGGGAAACACTAGGCAACTTCGCAATCCACCAGGCATGCAACTACTGTGCTGGTACACATGTATCGTGGAAGGCTTTATAAATCACACCTCTTAGCTACCCTCACCAGGTATGCTCCAACAGGATGAGCATCTGAGGATCTATTTACTAAAGCTTAAGTACTGAAAACTTTATGCTACAACATTTTCATTTCCATCTGCATATGATGCAGATATTTGCAAAGGATGAATGAATTCTGCAGGCATTAACCTCTGCTTGCATCTTATCTACCCACTCAGAGGCCCTTGGCAGACGTGAATATAACTACCTGGCCCGGTTGGCAATGTAAATCAGATTTTGAATCACACAGCCTCTCTGTGAGCTCTAGTTTCAGCACTGCAATTAAGGGAATTTTTTAAAGGTGTTGATTATAGTAAGAAATCTCTTAGATGTTAATCACTGTATTAGGAAAGTTATTAGGAAAGTTTCTATAGAAAGATTTTGCATGCTCATGAAAAGATTTATAAGGCCTGTGGCTTTCACCTTATATGACTAATATTTCTATTTAAACTATCACAGTGTAAACATTGATTCAATGCACATAGATGGCTGTGCAGAGATAGCTATCTTTTATTGTCATTTGTCAAATATGTATATTGAAAAATCAACTTACTGAGCTATATGTGTGGCAGTAGATAAACACTTATACAGACTCATTTCTAGAAAACAATTTACTGCTTTATAATGTTCTGCTATTTGTATTTGGTTGTTTTTAAAGCAAAAACATTTATCATAGGCTGTGAGGCTGAAAAATATCCTTTTTTATATAATTTTCCCCATCAATCTATTCTCTGTGCAGAGTGCTTTTATATGTTCTTCTTAAGTAATTACTAGTGCTGCAATTATTCAGGAGCCCAACAAACAAAATTAAAAAAATGAAGGAAGATAGACCTACTAAGTGAATCTATTCTTACTGTGAGATGCCCCCCAAAAGACACTATGTAAATATATGATTAAAAAAAAAATGTAGAGCATATCCATCTATCTTTTAAAAATCTTTGAGAGAATGGTTAACAGGTTGTTAAAAAGGAATGGGTACTATTATTCCAGTATTAATATAAATAATCCTGCTTTTTTAAAGGTGCAATACCATTAGAATACAGCTAACATCTGTATAGAAAGCCACAAAATGCACTGCATATGTGAAGAGTTACAGATCATTTATTCTTTCAGGTATCAGAACACCCCTGAACATTGTAAATACGAAACAAATGTCCACTTTAGCCCACTCCATATTCATTTTTTGTTCTGATACCCAGAGCAGTAAAACGAGACTAACTTTCAGGAAACTTCAGGACTATTTTAGCATAATTTTATTACTTTGAATATATTGCACATCTCAGGAAGGGCTTTGGTGATATTTTATGCTGTTAGTGGATAAATGGCTCCATAAAGTAAAGCTCCCTGGTAGATAGACTTACTGCTGTTAAAACTGGCAATTCTTTAGTCATTTTTACAGCAATTTACTCTTGCACTATAGTATGGGGTTTACTAGTTAACTGCATATGACCAACAGGTTATATTGAATGGCATTGACATATTCAAGATATAAGGGAAACATCTGTAGCACTGTTTCACCTCTTCGTTGTCTTTGTGTCAGGTTTTGAAGCTGTGTATTTACTTTGCTGATACAGCATAAGAGCTGCAATAAACTAGTATTCAGAAATACAAATGATTTAGTAAATATTGCCAGTGTGACAGGTCCTGCTTTGCGGAAGTCTGAAGAGTAATGAAATCAATGAAAGGCAGTCTCCTATCATCATAACAGTGAGAAAGCTGAGTATGCATTTGTCCATGCAGAATCAGAAGAAAACTCAGACACTCAGACTGATAGCCTCAGGTTTCAGTATCTCATTCTGAGAATGAAAAGAGGTACTGAAGAAACAGATGAAACAACAATCTCTGTCATTTTTATTAAAAAAAAAATGAACACTGATGTCATGCCTACATACCATTAAGTAGAACTATGGAAGGACCAAACTAATACAATGTGCAAAAGCCAGGAGGCGGCATGATTTTGTATATTTTGGAAAGACACAAATGCATAAACACAGATAAAAAAAAAAAAAACTAAAAAAAAAAAACTAAAAATTTATTACAGGCTCTCTGGCAAGATCTGTTATCATCT
>JAYECN010527452.1:0-61133 GCA_035222435.1 Microcambeva ribeirae
TTTTCATTTTTTTTTTTTTTTTTTTTAACTGGTATTTTGGTATTTGAAGCAGATTTTATATATATATATATATATATATATATAAATATATATATGCCCGGCTTCTTGCACGTAAGCCCGGCTATGGCTGCTGTAGTAATGCAGGGGGAGAGTCATAGTGCAGCAGTCAGAAGGTAAAATTTAAGACGGGAGCTGCAGAGCCTCCCGAGTTTCCCTTGCCCTCCCCATCCCACCCTGTGTTTTGGGGCTTGCTGGGTTGTTCTGGGCTCATGAGATGAATCTCTCTGGCACGGGGAGGTGAAATGGGGGTGTTTTGGAGGTGCCTCTCTTTCGGCAGAGCTTCCTGCAGGTGCTGCCCGTCCTGGGAGCTCCCTGTCACCCAGCAAGGGGCCGGCGTTGCAGGATCCCATCACGCTCCGCCGTGGGGACCGTCCAAGACTGTTTTTCGCTTGCACCTAGAGAAGGGAAGGGGCTGCCTAAGCCGTCACCGACGTATCGGCGCGGCTGGCAGGAGGCACCTCGTAACCCTTCTCCTTGGGCCTGCGTCGCGGGCACCGACGTGTGTGCAGGGATTGATGCGCTCGCCAGCGTTCAGAGCGACGTGGCTGTGTTTTCTGCCCTACATCACAGATTTCCCTAAATTGGGCCCTGGAGGAAGCTTGCACTGGAGCGAAAACGCGCCGTCCTCTTAGCCCGTCTAACCCAAATGCGCCTTGGCGGTGAAAACCCGAGTCGGCTCCGCTTGGCTCAGCCTTCTCTGTGGGTCTTTAAGGGAGGACACCCTTGTGCTCTGCTCTGCTTTGGGAGAACGAGTGGTGGCTTTATTACTGCAGTAGCCTGTGCGTCCTCAGCAGCTCTGGGGCAGCCTCGGCGGGATGCTCAAAGTTGCGGTGCCAGCATAAGCGGAATCGCGGTGACCTCCCTGTGGCTGCACCCTCGGCGCCCCGGGGACCTTGGTGTCCATCTCGAGCAGGTTGGGAGCTGCCCTCCTCCTCCTCCTCCTCCTTCTCCTCCTCCTCCCCACAGCTCTGCGCTGTCCTCCCCCTGCAGCTGATCACCAACGGGCGTTATCGGGATCAGCACCCATGGGTGTGACAGGCTGAGTCACGGCTCCTTTCCTTGCCCAGCGGGACAGGTGACCTGGCTGAACCTTCTGAGCCAGCTGGATAGTCGAGGCAGTTTTAGGATGATCCCTCTGAGCAGATGTGGCCTTACCAAGGGAGTCCACCAAGATGGAGACCTCTCCAAGCTCAGGAAGGCACTTGAAGTCTGGGTGACCAGCAGCCCAGGCTGGATCAAAGCCAAATCCTGAGCTTCTTTTAATGGCCTGTGTTCCCCTAGGAAATCTGTCCCTCACTGGAAGTCCTGGTCTTCTCCTGGCAGTCTTGCACTGGAAGACCTGGAGGAGGTTTTATGGTTGCAGTGGGTTCATGTCACCTCTCAGCAGTAGCCTTAGCCCCTGTAGCAGACACTTGTCCAACAGTAGTGTTGGCTCGTTTCGGGAGAGTAGGAAAATCTGTAGCCTGTTGTAAGCGCTCTACATTTTGGAAGAGTTATCTCTGAGTCATAAGGGTTTCTATCCTGGCCATGAAAGCCATCAATAAACCTCTCGCGAGTGGCTGTGTTTGTCATTGCGTCATTTATTCCACATCTGAGCTTCCATGGAAGAGCAAGGCCAGCGGGGCCGCCTGGCCGGCTTCTCTGCACCGCTCGCCTGGCAGAAGGGGCCCTGGTTGAGCAATGTTTAGAGAGATGGCAACGTACCGAAAACACAGCTTCGGGCTGATTGCAAACAGTCCTCGGGAGCTCGCGTGGGGTCCCTGTGAGCGCTCCAGCTTAGCAAGAAGTTCTGTGTGCAACTAGAGCCAAGACGCTCTAGTCCCCGGAGTTGCTGTGCGCTCCGTGATTGACTTGGAGCTGTAAGACTTGTTTGGAGTTAAACCCCGTCTCCCTCTGACACTCTGGTCTGGCTGGGGCTGTCACTGAAGGCGTTTTGGCTGTCCCTGGGGTCATGTCTTGGCCAGGCTGTCACTGAGGGCGTTTTGTGACTTGCACTTGGTCAATGCTGGCCATCAGGCGACCACCAGGTATAGGAAGGTAGACCTGATGGTTGTCTTCATCCGCGAGAGCCTGGAGGATCCAGTGCTTCCTCCACTTGAGCACCTCTTCCAGGAGCCTGCATCACCCTCGCTGGCCTGCCCGGGATTTGGGAAGGTCTTCCCACGCTTGTGCAACGCATGAGAGTTGCTCTTGGACGTGTGCCCAAGCATCAGGAGCAGGTGTTGGAGGTTGTTGGGTTAAATATTGGGTTAATCTTGCATTGCTCAGTTACCCCCTCAGAGCCTGCTTTCCTTTTGGAAGCAGCTCTGGCCAGTGCAGCCCGTGCGCTGTTGCATCTGCCGTACCTGCCAAGGCCAACGGTGCAAATGTAGGTTGTCTTAGAGCTGCCACAGAAAGTTTGAGCTGTTTGCCAAGCCATTAGAGATGCCTTCTGCTCCCTGCCCTGTGATAAAAATCATTCAGATATTTGCTGGTAGGAAAGCAAAGCTCTTGCTGAGCTTTGCCGCTGCTGGTTGCTGCTGCAACCCCTGCAGCTACATGGGCAGGTGCCTGTGCTTTGACTTCCAGACACCTAAACCACTGGCGAGTTGTGGCACGGAGGACTTGTGACCACCTGGACGTGACTCTGCTGATCATCTGCCGCCCGGGAGAGGTTTATTTGCCTGCTGCCCTGGTATCCATGCAGCCTCTGTCTTTTAGGATGGGTGTTTTGGGCAAGGCTATAGCGTCTTCAGCAGATGGGAGATTTGGGGGTGTGGGACAACCATTTGCAGCTGAGTCCTGACTGAGGGGACACCCATTGCTGAAGAGCGGAGTTTGTGCCATTGCTTTTCCTTGCTGGGATTGCTGGCTAAAATCTGCCCGAAAAGGCTGTTTGGGAGTTACTGGAGGGAGCAGTTTGGGAGAAAAAGGGCTGTAAAGGGTTAGAGTGCGACCGAGTGGTCCCTTCCCAGTTGGGTCTTGCATTCTGCAGCCCTCGAGTGCAGGTTTGTACCCAGGAGTCCTCCCTTGCGAGCCTGAATGGCCCGAACGGCTGAACCATTTTTGCTTTGCAGCATAATTCGGGAGGCTGAGGGTCTTTACAGGAGGGAACGAGGCGATCGAGGTGGGTTGCAAAGCCAGGGAAGCCGTGCCGGCCATCCATCCCCGCAGCATCCCGGCGTTTCCTCGCCTCCCTGCATGTGCCGCCTTGCAGCTTCTTCACTTTGCCAAGGCTGCAGCAGAGCGCCCTGAGCGGGTCACCTGAGTCAATGCTGAATTCTTCTAAGGATAATGAAAATCCCTAGTGTTTTTTCACAAAGGGGAGAAGATTTCCCTGAAGTGGACGGGTATGGACTTTCCATAATTCAGGACAGCGGTGGCTGTCGCTGCTCCTGGGGCTGCTTCAAATACACCTGGCGTTTGCCGTGCAAATGAGTGTGTTGGTTTCTTTAGGGGGGATGGAAATTGCTGAGGTTTGATGGTATTGTTAATTAAAAAAAAAAAAAAAAGATGGAGAGAGAAAAAAATTGTTTTGTTTAAAACAGTGAGACATTTTGCATGCTTTTTTTCCCTACTCGTGCGCTGTTTATGTTTCTGCAGCAAATGGAGAGGAAGTTGGAACGGGCTGAGCGTGAGTAGGAAGCAGGAAGAGGGGGTGGCTTCATGCTGTGTTGGAATATATATATATATATGTGTGTGTGTGTGTGTGTGTGTAAAGAAAGGAGGTCTTTCACCAACTTGAACGTGTTGTGCAAAACCGTTAGCAAATATTCGAGTAGCTCTAGGGTGGGCACAAACAGCTGTGGAGGAGCAGGATTGGGACATATTTGTCATTTGGATGAAGTTGAGCCGTGCTGCCACCCCGAATGCAAAGCCGAGCCCCAGAAAGCCCCTGTGTTGGGCTGGGATATGGTCGGTAACCCCCAGTTCGGGCTCCTAATCCAAGTTAAAAATACCGTGGCCACACGCTGCCGATGGGTTCGATGACATCACCCTGGCCCTGTCGCTGATTTATTCCAAAAACATGATTTAAATTTAAGCTCCTTAAGGCCATTGAGGCGCTTGAGGGTGGTGGCCGGGGGCGAAGCTGCTGCCTGGAGCACGTTTCCCTCTCCGTCTACAAAGAAGTTCTGTCTTCCTGGAGATTGCACATCTGTTTCTTTTAGTAACGCAAGCTCTGACCTGGCGTGATCTCTTTTTTGTTGTTGTTGTTTTCCTGTTAACGCTTAACCCGGTGCTGTAGCGTGGCCAGAGCAATGCGCTGCTTGCTGCAGTCCTTCGGAGGAGGGAAGAAAACCTTCTTTGGATTGAAAGATGGGGGCTTCTTCCCTCTTCAAAATAAGAGAGGAAACAAACGCTCCGAGGCTCCCAGCAGGTCCTCCCGCACGTGTCCCAGTGGAGAAGGCAGCCGAGGAGTGGGCGCGCTTGCCCACATGAAGCTCCTTGACACGAGGCATCACGGACACAGCGGTTTACAGGTGATAAAGTCACTTGGGGAAAAGCTACTTGAGCACTATTCAATATAAAGCCAGGTCCAGCTTGGGAAATCCTTGCCCTGTTAGTGCCGGAGCCCAGGAGGTACCTGGAGAACAGGTCCCTCTGCCCATGCCCTGTTCTACCATCCGTCCTTAAGGCTGCTGTGGCCGACGTCGGGCAGGTCCGCAGGGACTTTGTCCTCGTCACGGAGGCCTTGGTATCAATAAGGGCCATGCCTGGCAATCCTGGCTCCGCGTATTTCTGGGATGCGACTCGGAGGTGGGAAGGGAGGGCCGGAGACGCAGCTGCACCATCGACTTGGGTCGGACGTGCTCGGCTTTGTCTGCTCTTGGAAGCCGAGCAGCCCCGAGCCGGGCTTGTGTTTCCCTAGGAAACCACGTGGCCGTTTGATAAGCACAAACCTGGCAGCTGTGATTATATGTTCGGAGAATATTTGACTGCAGATGCCAAGTGAGTGGAAGGACTTTATTTAGGGCGGTGAATGCTGAGAGACGAGAACAAAAAAAGAGGAGGAGAGACCAGAATATAGATGTTGGAGAGATGTTTTCTTTCGGTGCCAGCTCAACATCCCCGGAGCTGGAGGCGTTTTCCGGGGGTTACATTTTCTGCCATTCTCTCCTTTGAGCCTCGTAGGGTCTCAGATGTGACATCCATGACCAAGGGAGGCCCTGAAGTGCCCCATGTGTTGGTCAGCTGCTGCCCCCGCCACTGTGCGGGGAATGCGAAGGCCAAATCCTTGCTTGGCACCAGTCTCCATCTCCCCGAGCAGCTGATGGGTTGGTGCCAATGGACATCAGCTGGCCCAGGGAGGATGTGCAGTGGGAGGAAAAGGTGCTGGGGATAATAAACCACCCCCCCTTTTTAATTTTTTTTGCTGGTGTAACCCTGCCAGGAGAGAGGAGACCGGTCCTGGGGCCAGGCTCCCCGTGGCAAGTGGGGCAAGATGGGCACTTAGGCTGTGTGGCATAGATGGGCATGTGTTACGGTAGCCTCTGCTGAAGCAGCGCAGGTGCGTCTGGCCCTGAACTCTTAAATGAGTTGGTTTTCAGGTGGATCAGGTCCCGATCTGAGCTGAGAACGCGCAAACCGTTCTGCCCGCAGGAGGCAAAGGGCAGCCCTGGGAATGGGTGGTGGGACCTGTTACTTGGTGCCCACCCTGGCACGTCTGTCCTGCTGGCTGTTCCTGGCCTTGGGGAGAGCCGGTCCCAGGAGCTTCCCGGCCCAAACCAGCGTCGCAGCAGCCACAACCCGCTCTGTGCCTTTCCGAGGGGCTCCGTGCTGAGCCGAGGCCGAGGCGCGGGTCGGCGGCAGAGCGGGATGCGACTCTCCGGCCAGGCCCCGGCTGCTGGGACTCTGATCTCCTGCGGGTTAAGAGATGGTTTTGCTCAGCACGGTCCAACCCACCGCCGTCCTAACAAGTGACGTCCTCTTCGGTGATGCCAGCGGGCCCATCCCACCGTCATTCCAAAGAGATGAAGCCAAGGTGGCACAGATACTTAGCTTTGGATGAAGCCCTTCCTGCAACATCCCGCCGGCCACTGGGTCCTGTAGCGACCAGGACAGTGTTCCCCTCTTCCATGGAAAAACTGTCTCTACTGGGGCTGTAGAGAGATGGGTTGGATCATTCTGTTGCCTTTTGCCTTGCTAAATAGCGCGTTTTGTTGTTGGCCCCTGAGAGATGGGGTTAGACCTTTGGGGACAAATAGCCACCGTAAAAGAGCCTCGCTCCGATGGCTTCGTCCTGTGTGTCCTCCGCGGAGACAAGGGACAAGGGGATTCCTGCTCCGAGGCACCCGCGGTGCCCTTTGAGCCCAGCGTGGGAGCAGATCCGGGCCAGGAGAGCTGCGTCTCACCAGGACTTTGCCCCGAGGTGCCCCGGCGCCGACTGCTCCTTATCTCTTCCCATTGCCCGTGGGGACCGGGAGCCCTTCCCGAGGCGCCGTCCCTCTTCCCAAGGGAGAGGGCCGTGATGTGCCGGGCAGCCCTGGGAAAGAGCTTTTTCCACTGAGTCATTTGCTGCCGCTGCTTTTCTTTTTCTGTGGCGGGGATGAGCTCGGGGCGGGGGAAGGAGAGATGGAAAAACCCACCCCGGCTCTCGTGCCGGCGCCGCTGCCCCGGTTTTGCTTTTTGGAGGGAGCTGCAGACGGGCAGCAGCATAAATAGAAGAGCTAAGGGGCTATTTTAAGACTTGGGTTGCATCATCTGTGGATTAAAGAACAAAAAATTCTTTGTTTTCGCTGCCACGGGCGGCAGCAGGGGCTGGAAAGCTGCTTGATCCCATCCGGGACATTTCAGAGCACTTTTCCTCATCCAGGTGAAGGGGACCGGAGGGTCCCTTTGGAGCCAAAACAACCAGAGCCCTCTGTTTTTCAGGGTGTCCTTTAGTGCCCGGCAGACAGGGTGGGAAGAGGGGTGGAAGGATGAGGTTGTTTCCCTGCTCGGCTGGATTTGCAGCTGGGAGATTGGAGCGCTCGGATGGGCATCCGCGCTGGGTGCGGAAGGGAGGAGAGGGGATCCCGCCGGGCGGACGCCCGCGCG
Source organism: Microcambeva ribeirae (assembly GCA_035222435.1). Taxonomy (NCBI): domain Eukaryota; kingdom Metazoa; phylum Chordata; class Actinopteri; order Siluriformes; family Trichomycteridae; genus Microcambeva; species Microcambeva ribeirae. Next base: position 7,078 of record JAYECN010527452.1, read on the forward strand.
TGCTCCGCTTTCTTTGCCCAGCGCTTCGTCCCCGGCTCCCTCCGTGATGTTTGACAGTGTTAACAGCGTCTTGGCTTCTGCAAAAGCTCAGCTTCGGGATCGGTGCATCCAAGAAGATTAAACCCAAAGGGAAGGGAGCAGCCGCGGAGCTTCCCCGTGGCAGCTCAAGAGCGGAAACGTTTGTAAATATTTGTGCAAGGGCAAGATAAGCACATGTATAAAGTGGGGTTTTGTTTCCCAGCAGCAGCAGACGGTTCATCGAGGTGGAGGAAGGTGATGATGAGGGCCGTAAGATGAAGTGGGTGAGCCGGGAGCTGCTCTTGAAGAAGAGGGCTATGGAGAAAGGCTTCGAAGCAGCTGTGGAAAAGCTCTCTCCAATAGCAACCGCAGCCACGAAGCATCAGTGGTATAATTTAATTAGGAAATGCTTTTTCTCTCTTTTCCTGCTGCTCTTCCTGCTTCTCCATCGAAGACCTTTGAGGCTTTTTGGCGAATGATCGGCACGTCAGGATGCAGAACGTTACGGGGGAGATTGATGAGGTTGTTGTCATAATGATAGTGTAAAGCTCATATTGATCTTCTGCAAATAGCTTTGATATTAGACTTTTCCTGAGCTCTTATTAGAATGGATTTTTTGTTTGTTTGTTTTTTAAAGCAGGGCCCTGTAAATCAGTCCCTGTACCAGGTTCTACAGTGGCTGTGAACCAAATAGAGCTGGGTTTTCATGGATAGTAGAGCCCCTGCTTCCCTCTGCCCTGCTTGGAGCCTCCTTCTGGACCAAATGGGGCCAAACCAAGGCGTCAGTGGAGTTATCGTTACTCCGTTTGTGGGAGGACGGTTTCTCCCCATCCTTGCCTTGCCCGGTGGGGCTGCCCGAAAGGTAGTTTGGTGGCTTTTCTGTCTGGAGCAGAAGGGTGGGACAAACCCATCTGATCCCCAGGAGGGACCGCCTGGGCTTACAGGTGCCATGGGACTTGCTGGAAGAGCCAAAGGAGAGAGCTTGTCCCTCCCACGAGACTGGGGAGAAATCCTTGTGCTTTGAGACTTTATTTCCACTCTGCCCCCATTCAAAAGATGCCAGAAGAGTGTTCCTGCTGAAAAATGCCATGGGAATGTGGTGCCTCCTGGGGAAAAAGAATATGCTGGAAGAAAGGGTTGAGAGGGAAAGGGAAGCAAAGGAAAGGAAGAAAAGGGACCTTTGCCCTGCTCAGGTTTGAAAGTGCCCTCAGGAAATAACAGTGGGAGATGGTGCTTGATGGATTCTCACCTTCAAATCCTTTACGCCTCATTCCTGCCCTTCCGTGTTGCTGCTCCCCTCTTCCTTCAGATCCTTTCCGCGGCAGGTCGGGGAGCTCTCGCTGCCCCTGCGTAACTGTCGACTCTTTGTAGAAACTCGCAGAAAGCGTGGGAGGGCATCGGTCCCTGCGTGCGCAGCGACGGCAGAAACGAGCCGGGCGCGAGGTGGGAGATGGGTGGCAGCAGATCCTAAGCGAAGTGGAGGTGGCCGTGATGTCCCTCACGGGGCCGGCTGCTACAGCTCTACTTCAGGAGTTTTTAAGCCCAGAGCCCACCTCTCTATGCCTGCGACTGCCCATCCTAGTCCCTCAGGAAGTCAAGAAAAAAGAAAAAAAGGCATTGCTTTGCCTTGGAAAAGTGTGATTTGAGGAGTTCGGCTAGCACAGATGGTGCTTACATGGACCCTCTGCTCAGGACAGAAGGGTTCGTACCTAGAGAGGCTCCTGACTCATTTGGGTTCACGAGGGGGCTAACGCAGGAGTTTGAGATGCTGGACGTGGCCACTGCTCGCCGTGGCCGAGCCGCCCGTGCCAACGCAGCATCTCCCGCGGGCGGCCGCTGTTCCGCCGCGCTGACGCTTTTCTGCTCTCTCGTACCCCGCAGAGTGCTCGGCGCTGCCGGAGCCCATGGCGTACACGGCGAGCCCCACGCCGGCGGCGCCCGTCGGCACCCAGTACTGCGTCTGCAGAGTCGAGTTGTCTGTGTGTGGCCAAAACCTTCTGGATCGGGATGTCACGTCCAAATCCGACCCCTTCTGCGTCCTGTTCATGGAAGTCAATGGGAAATGGGTGGAGGTAAGTCCTGAAGTTGTCCTGATTCCCAGCTCGTGTGGTTGACCCAATGCTGATGTGGCTGAATGATGCTGGTGTTGCGCTGCAGGCTGATTTGGGCAAGTGGAAGGTAAGTGCTGCTTGCCTGTGTCGTGAAGGGGGCTGCATTTAAACTCATTCCCTGCTTATCCAGAGGAGGGGAGTGCCTGGAAGCCGCCTTGGCTCCCACCTGTTCCCGGGCTTCCTTCCAGCGGCAGCCAAGCTGGAGGCGGGCAGCGTGGTGATACCCTCCGCTTGTCCTTGCTCTGTGCAGGCTTGGGATCTGAGGAGGGCTCCCGTGTGTCGTTTCACCCATTTAAGCACCCACTGAACCTAGAATTCTATTCACGCGTGGAGGAAACACAGACTGAACAAGGACAGACCTTGATTCCTAAGCAGAGCCGAGTCTCTGGGTTAGTCATGGCTGGAACGAGTTGGATTAACATTGCTTTAAACATCTTTTCTTTTGTTCCCTTCCCTTCCCTCTATGCCCAGGGCTCAGCTAGAGGCTGGCACAGGAGATCTGAGCTACCAGCTCTTGTCAAGCTGCTTTGAAGAGCAAGGAATAGAAATCTCACGCATGGGCTTGTGCTTTTGAGACACGCAGCCAGGCTCTGCGAGAGGCTGGGGTTGAGCTTTCAAAGCTCCTCATGGTCCTCTTTGGCAAAAGAGTTATCTTTTGATCAGGACAGAAATTGGTTTCGGTGCGCCCAGCTCTGTGCAGTGTCACGGTGCAACCGGCGGCCCCAGGAAGCTGCCGCCGAGGCAGGAGCTGCTTCTCTGAAGATCAGTGTCTCTTGCCTTTCCTTTTTTCCTGTGTTGGGCGAGGAGTTTCCTGCTGCTCCGGAGGCTATGTGTTGTGCCAGGTGTGTGCGAGGTCCTTCAGCGCCCAGCACAAAGCGTGCAGAGATCTGTTGCAGAGGGAACAGCTGTACTGAGGCTGCACCTTTGAAGGTTCCCCGCATCCCGCACCTTGAATGAAGCAGCTTCATCAAGGTCAGGTCAGGTTCCTCCATGAAATCGGCTTCCAAAAATCCTTTCCGTCCCCTCGAGGGTGTGTGGCACAGATGTGTAAACTGTGGCACATCTGCTTTTGGTACCATCCCATTCCCCTGGGGTGGCCTCTGTGGTGAGCTGATGGATGGCACGGCAGCAGGTGAGGTTTAATCGCTTATCCCCAAAATAGCACCTTCTGCGAGCAATTTTTAGCATCCCAAACCAAAATCAAAGCTGTTCTTTGGGTCTGGCTTGAAGAGCTGCTGTTTCTGTGGGACAGGATGGGCTGGGTGATGGTCTGGCAGGTCTGTCCTGCAGAATAGAGTTAGTCAGGGTAGCTTGTGTATGAATACCTGGGGCCCTTTTCAAAAATTGTATCAAGGTAAACAGAGCTTAAAGTTGCACTTGTAACGAGCTTGCACTTTTAACAAGCTTGCCATTTACTGACATGGGAGGGGAAAGGGGAATATTGCATGTTAGATGCACACTGGGATGGGGATCTGCTCTGTTCCAGATGGACAGCAAACAGCTGGCAAATCCAAGAAGCCTTTGAGCTCTTTGCACCCGTTCATCTTTCCTCCTTACCAGAAACCCCACACGTCTGGATCCCCACCTGCCATATTTAACGCTGGGAAGCGCTGAGGAGAAACTGCCAAGGATCTTGTTACTCGCTTGGCAAAAAGGAAAGGTCATTCCTGGATTATCCTCCCTGCCAGCACTGTTTTTCCTTGGATTTACCAAAATAGCCAGCTCTGCAGATGTGCCAGTGTGTGTTGTTGCTTCCAGCCCTCGATGGGATGAAGCTGCTCGCTAACCCAATGGAGTGTGAGGGAATTTACCCTTAGCGGCTGTCTGAATTATTTGATAGCGTAAGTAAAATGCTGGCTTGATCCCAAGGATTTGCTTCCCGGAATACCCACCAGCCAGATCCTCCTCCTGCTGGGAAAATGCAGCTCCTGCTAGGAAAAGGACCAGGGTGGCCGCAGCTGCTTCTGGGACCCTGTGTCTAAGTGTTGGCATCGCTGCAGTTCACCACGAGCTGCCCAAATTGCCTTTGAACAACGGTACCTTGGTTGTCACCTGTGTTATTGCCCCAGCAAGACATGTCCCTTGGGTGATGCTTCCATGCAGGTTTCTCAGACGTGGTTTGGTTCCTGGGAGGAACCTCCTGTCCCTGGGGGGACAGGAGGGCGCAGAGAAGCTCTGCCTGCCAATGTGATGGATACAAGCACTGGTCTAGATGCCAGCCAGGGCAGGATGGCACAAAAAACGCAGCTGAAGGGCATTGAATCACCTAACCAGGACAAAAAACCACCCCAGTTCCCAGGAAATTACGTTGGTCTTTTTGGGTGGTGCCTAGACTAGCTGGGGAGCCAAGGAGCTGCGGAGTGATGGGCATCACCCAAGGTGTCTTATAACTGGTGTCCTGGGTGGCAAGCAGGTAGGTCCAGGGGAAATCCTCCCCACAGCCCGGGCTGGGTGCTGTTCACTCAGCAACCCAGATGACATTGATGAGCTTTCCAGTCTTGTTAAGCATCATCTCTTTGAGCTGATTGTAATTCTCAGGAATTTCACTGTCAGCAGCGTCTCAGTCCAGCAGTTTTGATTCCACCATTTCCTTTAGGATACAGTCAAACGTGTTGGTGTGTTTTATTTTGTTTTTTTTCCCCCTGCTATTTTTAGCTGCTTTTTAATTGGCAAAATACCCTACTGGAGGTCGGTCTTGAATGGCAGGTTGCTAGAGGCTCCGCTCGTGTGGTTTCCGCGGAGGTCGGCGTCTTGCAAATACTGACGGGCGGCTTTGCTGCCGGTGCGGGGCTGCCTCTGGATGGAAAACGGGACCCACCGTTGCTTCTGTGTGCAGAAAGCTCTGGCTCTGAGCGCAGCTGGCTCAGATGCATCAACCCGCTGGCATCGCTAGGACAAGAAATCATCTCCCACCTGCACACGCTGTGGCAGTGATGGGTGGTTAGGGCAGCTGGGCTGGCTGTAGGAGCAGGTCCTGAAGGTCCTGGGAGCAGAACACACCCTGAGCTTCAAATGGGGGCCGTCTTCATGCAAAGTCTCCCGGTCAGACGGATTTATGTAGTACAGGTGAAACCAGAGGCTTGTCCCAGTTGATGCAAATGGCCTAAAATGAATCCGTTTTGTGTCTGCAAATGGTGGAGTGGTGGCTTTAAAAACACGGCTAAATGCAAAGGATGGATCAGGGCAGGCAATAACGGGCTCAGCGGGATGAAATCCTCCCATTGCACGTGCCGAGAAGTCCTGACAGTTTATGTGTCCCCTCCGGATTGAATAGTGATGGAGAAGCTGCAAATATCAACCCTGCTTAGGGCATGGGTTCCTTCTTTCAGCAGTCAGATCCAGCCATGCTGGGGGTCGGATTTGAGACTGCAATGCCTGGTAATACCGACAAAAAAAGGATTCTGTTCAATGCATTTTTTTTTTTTTTCTCTAGCTGTCAGATTTGTTCCCAAATACAATTATTTTGTCTCACTAAGCTTAATAGGAACTATTTGCTCTGTGAATCAGCCTTGAGGGGGAAAGGGAAGGAACAGAAAACAAGCCAAGGAATCACATAAAAATGGGTAACGTATTAATTTTCTGCCTGATGACATCATGTTGCAGGAGCCACGGAAGACCTGGCCCATGATGCTGGGAGCAGGGACACTTATGACTCAGCTGTGCCATTTCTTTTGAACCCTCGTGAATCATCTTTCCAGCCCTGAGCATGGGCTATGGTGCAACATCACGGCTGTTGAGGGCTTGCTGGTTGTCTCTGCACAGCTTGGTCTGAGCTGAATATTTAAGCTGAGTCAGTTGCCAACCTTTTGGCTGGAGTTTCTTGAGTTGTGACTTCCAGGGTGTCTCTGGAGGAGAGGGGAAGGGAGGAAGGAGACATAGTGTAGCATCTCTGCTCTTAGATCTTGGATGTCCTTTCCACCTTTTCTCAGTGCTACAAGTGTCTTCCTTCCCCTGCTCCTCTTACTTTTTTGCAGGTCTATGAACCAAGCCCTGGTTGTTCCTTCTAGGTCAGTCTTTTGGCTACTTTTTCAGCTCAGGATTTGCTTTGCGCTTGTGACAGCATCTCCCATGTGTTGGGGTTGCTTAAGCTTCCCTAGCAAAACTGGAGCAGGAGAGCTCTTGGGCTGTAGCCATTCAACCTGAGATCTGTCAGTTGAGACACTTTCCTGGTTTTCTGCTTGTTTTGTAGAACAGAGGCTCTTGAGTGCGCAGAAATCTTTAATTAGCCTGGTTGTCTCTTAAAAACCCTTATGCTTTTCTGCTCTTGACTTGCAAGGACAGTTCTGTGCTTTCCAGGGTAAGTAAACATATAAAATGTTCAGTGGGAAGAGGGAAGGAAGGAGCTGGTGGCGTGTTGGCTTGTGGTAGGTGGGACGTGAAAAGGCCTCGTGCTAGATGGTCGTTGGCAAATTTGAAGAAGAGGAGCTACATGAAGCACAAAGAGCACCTGGAAGCTTTGCGGTGTAGGGCTTCGCCCAGGCAGCAGGCAGGTGGCCAAAGGCTTTCACGGCTGGGTTTTGAAGGAAGCCCTCGTGCTCCGCATTAGCTCCAAACACCCTCTCTGGATTTCACTGCCCCTTGTTCGAGGTGTGCCCGGCTGCCGGACAACATGGGGACCGTTCTTGGTGGTGAAGGCCCTGCTTCCCTTGAGCATCAGCATCCATTAAAAGCACAGCAGAGCCTGTTTGTGCCGGCTGAGGTCCAACACTTGAGCTGGAGGCACTGAGACCTGGGACAGCAAGTGGCTCCTCTCGTTTCTTTCTGCTGTCCTGCACGTCTGGCCTGGCAGAACATCGTATGTGGCTCGTAAAGCTTGGCCACGCTCCCGTGGGTCTTCGGAGGATGCTGGACCCTCAGGACTTGAGCTGAGCTTCTTGTACCCCTCTGGGCATATGTCCCAAGACCCTTTTTTTACGGCTAGACCCCTCGCAAAGAGACCTGAATGTGTGTTACCTTGCTTGGCTGTGGTGCCCAGTGGTGTCTTGGCCTCTTTTCCTCTGCTCTCCCAGCCTGGGGACCTTTTTGAGCCTCTGCAAACGCAGCTTTCTCCTTCTGGAGTGATGGAGCATTGCTTGTGTGGAGGTGAGGGCGTTGGGCATCTGTGCTGTGGAGGTGCTCATGAAGATCCAGGTCTTGCTTTTCCTTCCCTTGGCTTCCCAAAGAAAAGCCCTTTTTGTCGCACTTTCGTTATTTAGCAATCTGGTTTTGTGGTTGTGCTGCTGCAGGGAGGAACAGCCACAGAGCTGGATCCCGAGGAGCCTCCTCTGCAAATGCTGCATCCCAATGGAAAGGCTTGCGGGAGGGCGAATCCAAAGAAGCTTGCCCGCTAAAACACAAAGGGCTGCAATGAGAAGTTCCCCGTGGTTTTGGTGTGGAGAAGAACTACTGTGTCCAAGAACTACTGTGTTCATGTGCATAATACCCTGAGCTCCGGTGGCCGTCTCCCAATGCACTTGACAAGCGTATTTTTGATAAAATCACGCCGACGTGCGTGTGCCTTTCTGTTTTAGTTGCTCCTGTAACTTTATCCTGGAAGAATAGAATGAAAAGAAAGGCTGACGGTACCACCCCATCCACCAGCCGTGTCAGGGCAAGACTGGTCCCAAGCTGCTCTGGGTTTGCGACTCTTCGTCAAGCCGAAGAAACTCAGGTGCTCCAGGGCGTTTGGTGCTTTTCATGGGATCTTCTCCCACAGTCTCATCCATCTTGCAGGAAGCCCGTTATACAAATTGGCTGAGAACTCTATCTTTTTTATTATTTAATGTTTAAAAAAAAATTATTAAACTATCCCAATATTTGTAGCTGTCCCATTCTTACAAAATGCACTTGCTTGCTTGCAGTTTATGCTTGTGATTTATCCTTGCAAGCATTTTTGAATGGTTATGACACTGTCCCCTTCATTTCCCCTTCAGCATTCACTTAGTCAAGCTGTGCTTCCCACTTTATTTAGGGCCTTTTCTGAGCTCCCTGAGGGTATTTCGTGTGCTGTCCTCCAAACTTGTCCTTTCCCTGCACTTTAGGAATGGAGGGTGGCCTGGTGGGGAAAATGGGCCTTGAAGTGATGGTTTGGACCCTCCTTGGCCACATTTTGAAGGACTTTGTGTGAATATACCACCTTTTTTCTACTTCATTTTTGCAGCCAGGGCAATATTTGAGTTCCTCCTGCTCCATGTGTGTCTGCCTTAAATTTTAAGGTGCTAAGGTCGTCTTGGGCCTCTGGCAGCGCGAGTTATGGGCGTCGGGACCAGAGCTCTGCAAACAGAGGGAGCATCCCCTGCTCTCCGTGGCTGTCCTGGAGATTTTGGGGAGATTTTGTGTCCATCTGTGCCACGCTGTGTTGTAAACTCCCCCTTGAGGAAGGGAGAAGATCCCCAAGAGATGGGGAGGAGATCCCAGGCAGGTCTTGGTCATCCTTGCTCTCCAGCCATGGGTTCCCCACATCGGCTTCGCAGTTCTCCCAGTTGACAGCTTCCCATTTAACCTCCTTGTACTCCTCCTTGTGCACCACCGAGCGCCTTTTAGACCTGAGTAGATAGAAGTTTTCCTTCAGCTTTGTGGGCCTGAGCTCAACAACCAAAGTTGTTGATAGGCCTTGGTCGGCTGCTCAACGTATGGGCTCAGTGTAAGGCCCAGCTGACCAAGGAGCTGCTTCCCAATGGCCATCAGCCCTTTGAAGCTCCTGCTATGGAGCTTGCCCAAGTTAACATGAGTTTTTAGCAGCTCTGGGGAGTTGGGTTCCTTCTTTGGGGTATCTGAGGTGCTGCAGGTCATTGCGGTGCTGACTGGCCTGTGCCCCTGCCAGAGGGGCTGGACTGGGCACTGTCGGAGTCTCTTGGGAGATGGTTGGATTGAGGAGGGTCCTGGCTTCGCTTGGCTGGTCCTGCCTGGTGCAGTGCTAATGTGAGCAGATGGGTTTTAGAAGTTTTGGAGAAGCGATAACACTTCCGTCTGCTTTTGTCCCTCCGCTTCCTCTGAAGGCAGGTCCTGCCTTTGGGAAAGGCCGTTTGGAAAAAGGTGCCAAGCGTTTCCCGTGTCAGTGCGAGACCAATCCGTCCAACTCATGGGCTGGAGCTTATGGCACGTCTAGGCTGGCATTGTGTTGGTTCACCCCTCGTCCTTTTCCCAAAATATCAGAGAAAAGGTGCAACGTGCCGCAAAGTTACCCTGCCAGCACCAGCTCCCCAACCGGCACATCTAAGCTGACAAAACCTGCAAATTTTATGGTAGTATCGGCGGAAGGGTGAGTATTCCCGAAATTTGCAGTGTGGAGACTTGTGGCTCCAGATGGAGAGGACATCTCATTACGGAGATGAGACTGCGGGGAGGAAGCTCAGGAGATTTTCAGCCACTGGCTGGAAATGGGATGTGTTGCATCTCCAAGATCTAGGATGCTGTAGGAGATAACTCAGGGATTTGGGAGACTGAAATTTGGTGCTGTCGCAAGTCGCTCCTGGATGGGTCACTTAATGTAGTCTCTGTCTCCTGGTCCTACTTGTGTGAAGGAGGTTATAAATACAAAGATGGAAACCCCTCTGGTTGAGGGGCTTCCTGCGTTATTTTGGATGACAAAGCGTATAGAAGTATTGTCTTCTGCATCCTTCCAGCCTCCTAATCCTTGGATAAATAAATAAAAAATAAATAAATAAAAAAAAAACCCAACCCACTGTGGTGTTTTTTTTTTATTTTTTCTTTTTTTTTTCTTTTTTTCAGTTGGTTTATTTGGCTGTGGTGGCCCAAGGGAAAAAAAAAAAAAACAAAAAAAACACAGATGTTTTGTTTTGAGGTTCTAGTGGGAAATGTTAGAAGGTTTTTTTATTTCTTTTGCTTGTCCTTGTTAGCTGCAGAGCTTGAAAGAAACATAGGTTTGGCCTGCTGAAGAAATCATTAAAGCTATGAGTGTCTGGCTGGCTTAAGGATTAGAGGAGCTTTCTGGTAAGGATGCAGGCGGTGTCACAGAACAGTATATTGGTGCATGGCTTGTGTTGGACCTGTGCTCTTGAGGTGATTCACCCAGATTCACCTCGAGAAGAAATGCAGAGCAAAATGCACTACAGACCTCTAAGTTCTTGACTGGGGCTGGCCGTGGGGAACAAGCTGAACCAGTGCTACAGATGCTGCCCAAATGATTTGGGCTGGAGGAGACGGGTTTGGGACTGAGCAGCTGCTTGAGAATATCAGCTCGAGGGGTCCTTTTGATGTCCTAGGTGAAGAGATGTCAGAAACAAATGCAAAGACCGGCTTCAAGAAGCTTTGAATCCACCTACACGCTATGAAGTTAGGGTGGCTGAATGTTTGTGCCTCTTTTACTCCTTGCAGCTCGACAGGACGGAAACAGCTGTGAACAACCTCAACCCAGCTTTCTCGAAGAAGTTCATCGTCGACTACCACTTTGAAGAAGTGCAGAAGCTCAAGTTTGCCCTCTTTGACCAGGACAAATCGAGCATGCAGCTGTATGAGCATGACTTTCTGGGCGAATTCTCCTGCACGCTGGGCATGGTGAGTCGCAGATATCCTGACGCCCTGCACCTCCCTGTCCTCCAGCAATGGGCCCCAAATAACATCAGGCATGGGGAAGTGCTATTGCCCCTGCTATTGCCCACAGAGAGAATTAAACCCCCGGCGAACACAGAGGAGGATGATGCACCCAGTTACCTTGCACACTTTTCTTGGAAGCCGTTTGAGGTACCTGTTTCTCTCTGTGGCTTACAGTAGGAGCCCCAATGATTAACTTGGATTTGGACTAGGGAAACTTCCAGATGCCTTAAGTTAGGATGAATTCAGTCTTCAGTTCTTTCTCAGTTGCCTGCCTGAATGTAATACAACGCATGGCTTGCTTAATACAACGCATGGCTTGCTTCTTTTTTTGCTTCCCGAAGTTTTTGTAATAAAAACGGTTGTTCTTTCTATTTCTTGAAGAGAAGGCACTGAAAACAGACCTTGATTTGCCCGTATGTGGAATAATCTTGCCCTTGTGCAACAAATCATATCTCCTACTTCTAGCATGCTGGTGCAGGAATGTGTTTTCTGTTCTTGCTGAAAAGGTTGTGGGACGCATGCAATTTTTAAGCTTTGGAAGGTATCTGTTTTGGAAGGTATCCTCTTAGGATTTGACAGCCAAATTCTCCAAACTTCCCTCTTTTGAACATGCTCTGACTCAGAGGCAGGAAATGAGTGGGATTTTTCCATTCTTTTTCAGCATCCAGCTGCCCAGGGCTTCTGTGGTACCTGGCGTGAGCATGGAGACGGGGAGAAGTTCTCTTGTGCTCAGTGCTGGGAACTGGGAGGAAGCAGATGACGTAAGAGGCGGGTTGGGGTGGACAGGCAGCACAAGGAGTTTGGGGAGGATCGGGAATGCCATCGTGTTATTGCCCAGACTGTAACACGGCTCTGCATTAGCCAAAGGGGGCTGAATACCCTTCCCATGGCCAACTGTGTTTGGGCACTCAAGAACTTGGCTTGTCATAAGGGCGTTTGTAGCCACCAAGTTTGAGATGTAGCGTCTCAGCTCTCTTAGGGGAACTCTGAGCCTTTTTGAGGAACCCTTCGTCAGCTCTTTGGATTACTCTGAACTCTTGTAACTCTTGCCAACTTAGGCAACCCATGCTCGCGCTCTGCAAAAGAGAACTCACCTTCCACGTGCGCCTGCTTGGGAAATTTGGCTTCGCTTCCCCTAAGCCCACGCCAGCAACGCGTGAGCTTCTTGTTGACATCCAGTCCATGACAGATGCCGGCATGAAATGGGACCGTCATTTCTTCTTGTCCCTTTTCCTCTAGTCTTAATGCAAGATTGCAGCCTCTAAGTTCTAAGGGTATTTCCTCATGCTGTACCTTGGAGGTTAAAACTGGAGTGGAGCCATTCCTGGAGGTTTTCTGCCTGAAATTTTCTTCTTGCCTTCCCATAGAGAGCACAGCCCAGGGCTTGCAGCACACCAGGATCATGGCAGGAGGCAGATTGGAGCCGTGGCATGTGTGCTGGGGTGTCCGATGAGGAGAGGCAGGGAGCTGGGAGGTCTCCTGGGCTCAGCCAGGCTGCTGTGGGTTTTCTGGCTGCGTTTTGAGCTCTGTTTTTGTCTACTGAGATGTTTTCGTAAACCTGCCCAGTTTTGAGGCACGAGCAGTTATTGGAGGGGAAAGAAAGCTGAACTGGATAGAAATAATCTAGCTCCAAGGAACCACAAAATGAGCATCTGGCTTTTCAGTTCTGAAACTCTATCAGTTCTGAACTCTATCAGATTAGCAAGATGATTTCACTGCAGCTAAGCACTCCATGGTGAGATTTAGAAGGGTGGCTGCATCATTCTCAGACCTGCGATAACCTCTGTAGGCAAACAAGGAGATTTCCCCACCCTGCATGCGACGTTGCACGTGTAGCTCCTGTCATCTGCTGGCTCCTAGGCCTTCCTGGAGGAAAAACTCCAGGATGCAACCAGATCAAAGATGTGCCACTAGGATAAGGAGCTTCGCCTTGCAATTGCAACAAGAGGGAGAAAACCATTGCTGGAGAGGAATGGGAAGAACATTAACGGGGACTTGGCTGTGTCGGAGGGCACCGTGCCGAGTCCTGCGGTTTGTTCTCATGATGTGCAAAGAGCTTGGTTCAGGTGGTGGTGATGGGAGCATTACCCAGCTCTGTTTTGAATGCCATGTGTGTCTTCTGCTGCCGGGAACGCTTCATCAGGACCAGCTAACGTGAGCAATGCTCAGCTGCTGATGAATCTGCTTTCAGTCGCTTGTACAACGATGCCTTTTTTTCTCTTTGGCTCCTCCAGATCGTCTCCAGCAAGAAAATAACAAGAACCCTCCTTCTGGGGAATGGCAAGCCAGCTGGGAAAGGGATGATAACGGTATGGTTACTCATTTATGTTGCATATTGAGTGGGTAAATACAGATAATAAACAGGGGGTGAGGCAGGAGAAATGCATGGGACCCAGGAACCAGGGTTTATTGCTCGTCTCTACCTTCAGATTCTCCCATTTGCCTCAGATCTGTTGGAGGGGGAGATATTTGGGGCAGGGACCATCTTTCCTGCTATGCTTGGGGTGTCCAGCACTGGGAGTCCCGGATCTTGATTTCTATCTCTGTGCATTAAATAAGAAAATCTAAATTTGGAGAAGGACAAAGCAAACGTACGTTGTTGTTGCTTGTGATCTTGCAATACAGAGTGTCTGCTCAGCCTTGCCCGGAGCAGATGGAGGTAAAAGGGCTGATTACGGCACTGATAAGCAGCGGTTGTGTTTATAGTAAGAGGATGGGAGTTAGGCAGTGGCAACAGGTTTCTTAGCAACAGCCTTTGCTCCTCATGCAGACCCCTTCAGGCAGTGGCATTCCCGATGCTAATCTGTTTAGGGATATCTTTAAAAATAAAAAGACTAAATTTAGGCCTGTTTCCCCATCTCTCGGCCTCTCGGATCTCTCTTCTGCCTTCATTAGGGGCTTTGTTAGACTTCCAGCTGGACAGCCAGGAACGGAGGAGAAGCGTCTTTTCCTCCCTCTGCATTACTCGAAAGGGTCCACAGGGTTTAAAGTACATTTACATTGAAAAAAGCATTGGAAGGATTTAAAAAATGGGTTGAAAGAGCAGGGTGGGGATGCTGCAAGAGCATCTCCCTTGCTGTTTGCTAGGGAAGCTGCGGTCCAGCTTTTCTCTCTTAATTGCTGCAGTTGAGCTTTACACGCAAAAGGGAAGGTGGACTCCAAAGTTTGCAAGTGGTACCTGGTGCTGGGTGTCTTCCCTCGAGTCCTGGGCTCTACCCAGCCTGTGGGACACTTGAGTGGGAAGAACTGGACCCCCTTCAGAGTTTCCAATCTCCAAATTGTGTGCTTAAGTAGAAGAAACTTCTTATCAGTCAGTAATAAACCGTGAAAACCAAAGGGTTGGAACTGTCTGGTTCATTTTGTTCCATTTCTGTAATTTGTCGCTGTTATTGCCCCCTCTTAAATCGGACGGGGTCATGCAGCCAGCTCATAGGACAAGAAGAAATGGCCTCAAGTGGCACCAGGGGAGGTTCAGGTTAGATATTAGGAAAAAAAATCCTTATGGAAAGAGTAGCTGAGCATTGTAACAGGCTGCCCAGGGAAGTGTTCGAGTCACCGTCCCTGGCGCTGCTCAAGAAATGGGTAGATGAGGCCCTTAGGGACATGGTTTAACAGGATGGTGGTGATGGGTTTACAGTTGGGCTTGATGATCTCGAAGGTCTTTTTCAACCATTTTCATTCTATGATTCTATATGTGCTGGGAACCCCTTTCCCTCGTGTCTGGGCACGGTGTTGGGGCATGGCGATGACCCCCATGTTAGGACTGTTGATTTTTGGACGTATAGAAGCCCCAGAGAAGGAGCCTTCTGCTTTGGACTCTGCAGACATCAACTCACACAAAACAAGGATTTCAGAGCCACATTCCTCACCCACACTGCCTTCAACTTTTTCCAAATTTCCTTTTGGTTTACTGCAGCGTCTAAGTGTCATGGCGATAAATACAGTAGCTGGATGAATGGGATCAAATGGGGGCTCCTAAATTAAACAGGTGAGGAAATCCCAAAGCTGCTTACTGTACTGGTAGAAAGCAATCGTGTATTTATAGGAATCAATCTTTTAACATGAAAAGCCTTGATTTCTGTCACTTGGATAAAAGACCTGCCTCTGTGCTTGGCTCTGCGGGTTATTATTGGCTGTGCTGGCCATAAGAAGATACTACCAGGACCTGCACTGCTGTGGTACAAGCGTCTGTTTTGTCCCTGCTGCTGATAATACGGATGGGAAGAGGGTTAGTCCTCGGGTTTGAGCTCGGATCACGTGCCCGGAGCAGCTCTGTGCTGGAGCAGTGACCCTCCTCCCGTTCCTTACACCAAGGTTTCCACAGAGGTCCTTCTACTGCCCGTGCCTCTCCTGATGCAGAGAGTTACCTACTGCGTTTTTTAGTGAGGAGCTCATGATTTTATCTACAACGACAGATATGTAGAGAGAGTGAAATACTGGATTTGGACTTGTTTCCAGGTCCCGTTCAGCTTCTCGAAGCTCTAGCTCGCCCCTTGGATCTCCCTTCATCTCAAATCACTTGTTCCTCCAGCTAAAACCGAACACCCGCATGGCGAGGGGTTGCGTTTAGGTGTTGGGTGGACCAAGGAAGCCTCTTTTTGCTTAAAATGTTTGGTGCTCATAGCTGTGCGGGTGCTGTGCCTCCTTCCCTAGCACAGCCGCCCAGGCACATTCAAAGGCTACAACTCCGTGCAATTATCTCGGCCAACCCATAAGTGCAAATAACCCTCTGATTGCTCATTCTGAGCAAAACTGTCCCCTTGATTTCCCTGAGCTTTACAAAGGCCTAGTGGCAGTTACTATACTGCGTGCACGTAGTAACACCCAGCCTCCTCACGCGCTGCAGCGCGGGGTGATGCTCGGGAGGTCTGCGCGCTGGGAAGAGGGGAAAAACGTCCCCTCGATGCTGCAGGGTGTCCTGCTGCTGTCACCTCCCCTTTCTATCCATGGCAGCCCCGGGGGCCGAGGGTGAGGGGCCGCTCCTGAATTTCGGGATGGCCTGAATTAGGGCAGGGGAAAGGGCAAGGAGCCGCGTGATAGGGAAGCAGAGAACAGATGTTTGGGCAGGACACGGCCTTAAGGACAAAATAGAAGCGATTCAGAAAATTACTGCTAACAGAAGTGAATATTTTTTTTTCTTTTTCTTTCCTCCTTTTTTTTTTTTTTTGTCAGTATAAACATTCTCTTTCTTAAAATACCAAGAGACTCATTAGACTGTGTTCCAGACAAAACCGGCCCACTGGCGCTTGGCAGTCAAAGCCACTTTGAAGAGCGGGTGCGAAATGTCTCTGAAAGCTGAAATAAGCTGGGCTCTGCTGCAACGAGCCGGGAGCAGGGGCTGCCCTATCGGCTCCGGGGCCGTATCCTTGGGCAGAGAGATGCAGGAGAGGTTCCTTGCCCATGGGTTTAGGGCCACCGGTGTTTGGGAAGGAGGCAGCCCGGAGCATCCCGGTGCTCTGTTCGCATGTCGTTCGCTGTTGACTCCCAGCCCTGCAAGCAAAGGGGCTTCCCTGGCCGTAGCCCCATGGATGAGGTTGTCCAGGCTGGTAGGGGCTCTGTTTGCAAGGTCAGTAGCAGCACTAGGTGCCTGTTCGGGTTCCTTTGAAAGGCGGCATATGAAGAGTCTCCTTGCAGGATAAATGGTGCAAGGAAAGACTTCTTTTCTTCTTTTTCCCTTACAGCAGCTGGGCAGTAGGCTGTGGTCCCAAATTACCCTTTGGTTCACAAAGGTAGCATCAACACTCAAGTATATTAGCTTGGAAGTAGTTCTGCAGAAGTTCATGGAAGGTTCTGCAGAATGTATAGAGGGCGATCCCAAGCATTTGTCCTCAGGTTCTGATTTCCCTGGGTTTTGACTTGGTGGTCACTTCTTTTTCACACTGGAAACCAATACAGCTTTCCCTTGTCTTTCAGATAGCTGCCCAAGAGCTCTCGGACAACAGAGTGATTACTCTGAGCATGGCTGGCAGAAAACTGGATAAAAAGGTAAGAGCTGTTGTTTCTGCAAGGTCATAGAATCATTATGGCTGGAAAAGACCTTCAAGATCACCAAGTCCAACCATAAACCCATCACCACTGTGCCTGCTAAACCAAGGCCCTAAGTGCCTCATCTACACTTTTCTTGAACGCTGCCAGGGACGGTGACTCCATCGCTACCCTGGGCAGTCTGATCCACTGCTTGACCATTTTTAGAAACATCTTTGCCCTCCAGGTTAGGAAGCCTAAAGAAATCTTTGCTTGTGGGTGTAGCTGGGACGGAAAACGGCCCCACTGGAGAAGGCAGCATTAAGCTGGAGCTCTGGATTCAAGCCCTGCCTGTGCCTCTGGTCAAATTGTGCCTCTGTTTCTCTGCTGTCCCTGTAGTGTTTTCATAATACACGTGGAGATGGAAAGATCATGTGTCACACTGGATCCGTGCACTGCCATGTCTTCAAGACAGTGTTTTGAGACAAATCTGTTACTTTAGTGGCTAATTTTTTTTGAAACAGCTCCTGACTGAGCTGACAGTTTTGCTCCCCCGTGAATCGAATCAGCATTTCAGCAGCATTGCAGAAGTGCTGCCGGCTCGTTGCTTTTAGCCCTTCTCTAAATCGAGTATTTTATTTTATATTTCAAATGAGAGGGCCCATCTCTTCCTGAGGAAGAAGTGTTGACCTTGTGGAAGTAGAGCACGCATGGGTTTTGCTTTGGGTATGATGCACAGGAAACCAGAAGCCTTTCGGAACAACGCAGCCTGACCGTATTTACCAAGCAACCAAAGCTATTCTTCTTAAACCAGTTCTGTTGCTAAGAGATGGATGGGATTTTCTTTTTCCCTTCCTAGTCTCTCTGGAGTTTGCATTAATGACAGGCTGGTCCGCGGTTTCCAAAGGGAGCACCCAGGCAGAAGGGTATTTTGGAGGGGCAGAAATGTGGGGTTGCCCTGTCCCTTTGCCCAAAAGAGAGGGATACAAAGCTTATCCAAGGATTTTCTCTGTGGTTGGCAACTGTTGTTTCCTCTCCCTCCCACTTTACCCTACCAGGTAGCAAAGGGCACGGAATGCCCCCAATAAGGAATCCTCTAATAACTCCCTTTCCCAACTGGGCTGGACGATGTCCTGTGCGCTAGTGGTTTCCTCTGAGACTGAGAGTGAATCCTCTATGTGTCAGAGAAGAAATCCCTGCAATATATTGCAAATAATGCAATAATTTTCTACTGGGGCCCCAAGAAAATGCCTCTCTCCTCTTACCAAGCCAGAGGTGAGATATCATGGGGGCAGGGGACTGCTCCTTCATGCTTTGGGGGTCCCTTTGCAGCCATGGCCATTTTGGAGAGTCACCCTAAGGACCTGAGGCCACCAGCGCTGATACCCGAGGGCTGTGAGCGTGGCAAGTTAGTTGGTGGCACCAGTTGCTCTGCAGGCAGGAGTTGCCTTTCTGACCTGATACATGGCCAAGTTCCTCCGCCTGGCTACGCGAAGCTGAAATCTTGGGATATCACTCAAACAGGGCCTCGTACATGCGGGCGCGTTGACCTTCAGACCCCAAATCAAGATGCAATAATTCCATGTCCGCCTGTAATGCTTCGGGCAGGCTGTTTGTAACCCAGGGATGGGGTTGCACTGGGATAAGGGCTCTGAATAATGCGATTCTTTCTAGGTCTCCCTGCAGTTTATCAGCAGAAAGCTCATTCCTCTGTAGCTTCAGGCTTCCCCTCAGTGAGCATCTACTGTTACCAGCAGCGAACTGGGTTGCTTGGCCGATTCCCCAAACCCAATGCAGTGCTGAGGTGCACTAAGTCTTGCTAATGGGCAAAAGATGTTGGTGTCACTTCAAAGTGAAGCACCCGCAACTTAAATTGTCCGTGAGCGTGTAAAAGGAAATTGGATTGAACTCATTTTTTTAAAAGAAAACCTGAAATTTTCCATGACCTGGAAAGCCCACTCTTGGGCAGCTCTCTTCCCAGCAGAAACACTCACTTTCCACCACCGTCCCAGAGCAGATGCCTTTGTCTTCCCCACCATTCTGTGGTTTTAAACCCCTTTGGAGGCTGTGTCGAGACTGCAATAGATTCAGTTTTCTTTGCTGTTCCCCCTGGCCTTTCGCACCCTGCAGTGTGTGATGAGAGTCACACATAGGTTGCCGAAATCCCACCCGGAGCACAGAGCTCCAAGACACTCCTGCAATATTGCTGGTGCCGGCACCATGTTCTGGCTAAGGGCAGGTTCTTCCTCTGCGTCACACGTCCATTTTTTCTGCTCACTGCTGTGGTTTAAATGGTGAGACGGAGACCAAATTGGTGTTGAAGTCCCTGCACTGGGGTGCTGCATCTTGTGGGAGAGCCACCAGTGCCCTCCTTGCTTGTGACATGCAAGAGCCAGATTGCGTGAATGAGATGCTCGAACCAGGTTGCAGCTCTGCCTTGCTGAGCCCTTTCCGTTGTTCCATTCATGGCTCTTCCATTGGTGTCTGCCGTTTGAAAATAGCAATCCACAATCTTGTGGCTGGGAGGCATCTCCCAGCCTGCTCTGAATGGGACAAGGCTGTCCGGTCTTGCAAACCAGACTTCCCTACTGTGCACAGGATCGTGTCAAGCATCTTCCAGAGCTCCTCGGCCAGCTCCCTTGACCCTGGGGGATGCAGGTTAAACCAGTGCAGGATCCTTGGGGATTAGGTACACGTTGCTCATTCCTTAGTTCAACAGTAAAGCTGCAAAGCTGTGAGTTCAGGCTCTGGGTGAGTAGGCACAGAATGGTGCCGTAACTGTTTCCCCTGTAGAAGGAATGGCCTGTTTTTCCATCTCACAAACGTGTGCAAAAGGGTAGGAGAAAAATAGCATCAACTCCCCACAGGGGACCTCTCTGGCAGCCTTTGTGGGCTGCTCTGCTCCACTGCCCAGCTGTAAATAAAATAAAATGGGAGCAGTCATTGGAAGTGACTGGGAATTTTGACCACAGCAAGTTGTGACTCCTCCAAGCCCAAATGCTTTGCAGTGATTTATGTTTCCCACTGGCTTTGAAAATGGGTAGGATTTGGGTGTAAGTGTTAACAGGTTTTCTGATGGGGAGTTGCTTCGACCTGTGTCTGTAACAGCCCTGCTCTCCTGGGCTGGCTCTGGAGGAGGGATCCTAGGGTTTCCTGCCTCCGCATCCCCACTGCATGGCCTGGAAGTCCGAAAAGACCCTGCGCAAACCAGTGGGAAATTCCTCCGGGTCTTTGTAGGATTTGGGCAGCTATTTCCACTTCAGCTGGGAGGAAGCTCAGCTGGAAGGGCTCGAGCTCTCCTTGAAGACAAGATAATTCACAGTCTTTGTCCGCAAGGGGAAAAAGCGCCGAAATCGGCAGCGTGCAGAGAGCAAGGAGGGATGTGCATCTCCTGTTTTTCCTAAACCAGGGGGAAAAACAAGCAGCCCTTTGGAAGGAGGCACTGTCGGGAAAGGCAAGCGTGCGCTGACTGGAGCCTGCATATCTCAGAGGGTGTTAGATGATCTCTGTCAACACTAATGCAGCTTATTCCTTCAAGATTTGCTCTGCTCCCGTTTTACTGCTTTGTGTGGGAGGTTTTTTTTCCCCCAAGACACTTGTGCACTCCATAATTCTTTTTTTTTTTAGTTATTTATTTATTTTTATTATTCTCCTCTTCTAAGTGCTGGATGTTTTGCTCAGCTGCCTCCCAGCTGGGCTGTTTCCCGTTGTATCTTTGTCCAAAGAGCCTGTTGGGCTCCCTGGAGTGAGGCTGCACGTGCAGGATGCCAAGCCAGGCACCGTGTAAAAGTCCTGCTGGTCAAAACGGTGGGAACATAAGATTTGTGACCAGGTCGCAGTCGGAATCCTGGCACTCACAGTGTGCTAGGGATGGAGATGGGATCTCAAGAAGTTCCCCTCTCCCTGAAACGGGATCAACAAAGCTCCATCGTGGCATCTCTGGGCTCCCCCGAGTGCTCTTGAGACTCAGGCATCATCCAGGAGCGCGTGTGCATGGTACTGGGTGTTTTGGCTGCAATAGTTGGCCAAGCTCTCTGCAGGTCATGCTGCTTGGTGCACTCGCTGTCCTTCATTAAACGAGAGCATCTGCATGAGGATCTGATTGCAACCCAGAGCTGCGCTCAGTGACCAGAGTTGCCCGGTTGGCTGTGGGATGTTTGGTAAGGCTTGTGGTCAGTTGGGTTCGTGTCCGTGTTCATCCCACGTCCATCCGTTGATGGAGTTACAGGAGAAGGGAGAGGAAGGAGGTCTCACTTGGCCTGGCTGTTGCTTGACCATGAACCGGTTGCCTGAAACGGACCGTGTAACCCATGTTGTTCTTCCCCAGGACCTGTTTGGAAAGTCGGATCCCTTCTTAGAGTTTTATAAACCGGGTGATGATGGGAAGTGGATGCTGGTCCACAGAACGGAGGTAAGTCCTGTCTGGCCTGATGGAAACACCGCAAATGTTAAATGAGCATTTTTTAAAAGGCAGCTATAAGTCTCTATGGTATTCTTAACCTCATGACTTGATTCCTTCAACCTCGATGCAATTCAGTAGGCAGGGCCTGTATTTATTTCGTGGAATCCAGGTGTCCCACTCATGCCCCATGCCCATCAGCACCAGGACATGCATCCACCACCAAATGGTCCAGCCAGGATCTCCTCTGACACGCACCAGCTGCTAAACCTTCATCACAACTGTTGGTTTTTCCTTGTTTGGTGACAATGGCCAAAGTTTTGGATAGATCTCTCCCATCCTTTAGGAGTCTGCAGAGGTTATGGGGTTGTCCTTTTTTCAGACTCTTGCTTCAGCTTCTCCAGCTTCTAGGAGTTGCTGCCCGTTGTCTTCTTTCCCTTGTCTGGGATATATGGTTGGGACACAGACATCTCTGTGGCCACAGCTGCCTTCGTGTTGGACTAGCATGATGGGCAACGATGCTATTCCATCCTCCCGTAGTTGGAGTGTCGCTTTTCCGCAGGCAAGTTGTCCATGCCCTGGCTGTATCAACGCAGGCTTCATAATGTTCCTGCTGGGAGCAGTGATGTCCTTCATCGTTGATGCAAGTCATCCTTTTAGCCCTGTCTCTGCTGGTTCTTCTGGTGCTTTCCCATCCATTCGTGTTTCATTCACGCTATTTCTGTTGTCTCTGCACTGTGGGAGCGAGCTGGGATCCGTTCATTTGCTCGTTTCCCGATGTTTAGTGGGGATAGAAAGCATTCCAATGTACTTTTTTTTCCAACACGGGGATTTTGAGCAGCCTGCAATCCTTTCCTCTTGGAGGGGATGCGGGCGCTGCGAGACACCGTACGTGGTTGTGGGGCAGCCGTCATTGGAATCTCCATGAGCGGGTCGGATTTACAGCAAGCTGTCCTCATATGTCCTGCGGGCACAAAAGTATCCCCTGAGCATTTGCTCAGCCCTCCAGGTTTCCACCAAGGCGTTACGCTCTCTCAGTGAATGTCAAAATCGTATTTTTCAGCTCGGGCAGGTGTTACGTGGAGGAGGAGATCTGGACTTGCTGGAGGCTGTTCTGCTTTGCTGCCTGTGCTGTTTGGTCCACCAGGTTTCCTTAATTGCCCCTGGAGAGAGATGCTTGCCCCCGTCATCCAAGGGGAGGCAAGCAGATGTGTTGTATTCATGCTAACTATGGCCTAGGAACGGGCAGCTGGAGAACTGCTCTGTCTCAGCTGGGGAGGCAGAAAACGATGGAGACGACTTTCTGCATAATATCTGACTGCCCTCCCCGAGAACCTGGCCCAGGACCCCCCTACTTTATGCTCAACTCTCCTATTTCACGTGTGTCTATAGTGACTGCATCCCTCCGTTCCCACTCCACAGGTGATCAAGTACACGTTGGACCCTGTCTGGAAGCCGTTCTCTGTGCCTTTAGTGTCACTGTGCGATGGAGACATAGAGAAGTTGATAAAGGTAATTGCGGGGCTCTTCAGCTGGTATCATGGTGGTCATGATACCAGCTCATGATCCCCTCCTTTCAACCTCTGAAACCCCGGGCTGTGTTTGTAAGAAACTCGTTTGGGGCTCTCCGAAAGAGTGTCTGAGGCTGCTCTGTGCTCCTAGGTCATGTGCTACGACTACGACAGCGATGGAGGGCACGACTTCATCGGGGAGTTTCAGACCTCGGTGGCCAGGATGTGTGAAGCCCAAGATGCCTTTCCAGTAAGTGCTGATGTCTCCTGGGAGGAAGAGCGAGGAAGGGACAGTGGTGAAGGAAGGGCTGATGGAGGAGTGGGTTATATGGGGTTTCTTTGCTGCTCACAGTGAGACTTTGGACTTGTGTTGGGGTCAGTGAAAGCCCCAAGAAGAGGCCACGTCCAAATCCCTTTCTCCTCCTACCCATGCTGTGAGTGAGTCACACCACTTTTGTAACTAGAACAGCTGAGTGAGAGCTCAGGCGGTCTTGCCTGCATGCTCTGTTGAGACACCTGTAGTGGCATCCAAAGTCATATCAGAGATGTAGCCGTTTCAGGCTCGCTTGGCTGGCAATTCCTCCTATGGTGTCTCGGGCTTTTGCTGCTGAGCGTGCCCTGCGATTTGGGGTGCCTGGGAAGGGGGGTGGCACCTCTCTTTCCTCAGCTGGTGGGACGTGCTGTGGTGGGACGCGCTGTTGGCACTTCGTGGCAAACGGTGTCCCTGTCTTTCCACTGAAATGCCAGGCAAAAAATCTTCTCAAATGCTGCCTGAGTCCAGGCATGTAGTGAAAAGATTCCTACATAAATAGGTGGACACCTTTTTATAGTAGTCATATTTCAGATTAAAAGCTAGAGGAGGACTTGGCTGAGAAGTGGGTGTCTATAAAATACCTCATGGCCAAATTAGAAAAGTTTCACAGATGGGAAACTGAGGCACAAGGGTGAAGCATCCCGTGAGCTCGGAGTTGCCTCCTAAAGCAGCGAGCGCTGCTGCTCGCCACCTTGTCGCACCGCTCCTCGTCCCTTCTCGTCCCTTCATGCCGGAGGCGGCTCCTCGTGACCTGTCTCCTCCTTTGCTGTGGCCACGTTGACGAGGATAAATACGGAAGCAGGAGCAGAGCTGCTCTCGTTGCCGAGCCGGCGCTGCTGTGCTTGGAGACGTGAGACGTGTCCGGCCGTGTCCCGCCTGCGGTGGGCACGGGGAGAGACTTCGTACCACGTCCAGAGCGCTTTGGTTCAGGCGGTGCTCGGAACGTGGGTGGAAGGATGGTCCCCCGTCTGCTCGCAGCAGCTGTTCCAGCTGCAAAACGTCGGGGGCAAACACATCCCCCTGCCCAAACGGTGATGCCGGAGGCTTCCTGGAGTGCTCTTGGCATTCGGAGACCCCCTGCAGCTTCGCTGATCCCAGGGGGTTCCTCAGTTTCCCCATTTTGCAAGACTGGGGAGGGGGAAACTGCTCCTTGCGGTGGGCGCGCGGTCCGACCTCTTCCTTAGCCACAGCGTTATTAAATCCCTGTGTCTTTCTCCAGGGCTTGGGCCACCTTGGCCCTATCAGCCAGTGCTGCTCTCACAGCCAGCTCTTGTCAGAATGATTCAGGCCCTTGTTTACTGCCCTGGAGGGTATTTATTTCTGTTTTGTTGACGTTTGGGGTTTTTTTCCCCTGTGTGAGCTGGTATTTGACCTATAATGGGACATGAGATGGCTGAAATTCTTGGCCCAATGTGTTTTTACTCACATGTGCTGCATGAGCTGCAGTGCAAGAGGCAGCTGAGTGGGGAGCCTTGTTGGCTCCGTCAGATTTTCTTGCTCTCTTCTCACCCCATCCCTTGCCATCCCTTCTGTGGGACCTGTGTCCCTCTGCAGCCTGGTAGTCTGTGGTCCTTGGCTGCAGCACGAAGGGCTGCGCGGTGCTGCTCTTTGCTGCTCTGCATCTCCAGATATGAGCCCGTAAAGAGTAGGTGGAGAAGGTCACATCCAGAGCATCTCTCTTGGCACTTGAAGCCTGATGGGGCACCTGCTTTGAGCTAATGCTTTCCTTTTGCCTTCAAGGCCAGGGTCCTGCCAGGGTCCGGCTCACACGGTGTAGGAGGAGCTGGTTGCTACCAGCGTTGCATGTCAAGATCTCACCCACCTCGGCTTGAGGGAGCAAAGAGCGGCAGATGTGTGGTCAGCAGGCTGAAACTTGCTGCAGAGGGTCTGCCCCGTCCCCAAGGGGAGCGGAGGGGACTGTTCTTTGGAGAAGGCTGAGCGAGGTGCCGCTGGGGGCCACCACTACCTGGGCACAAGCAGAAGAGCAGTAGCTCCCAACTTCCTCGGTGTCCAAGACCTGAGCCAAAACTGCTGCAACTCTGGGGCGCAGAGAAGCCACGAGGAGAAGGGCAGAGTCAGGCTCTTACCCTGCAATAACTTGCAGATAGGTCCGCAAGTACCTTGTTTACTGTCTGCCCCTGCCTCCTGATTGCTCGGGATTGCTGAAACTTCTCGGCTTTTGCGCTTGTCTGGTCCCCCGTGCGTCCAAATTCAGCTGCCTGCTCTAAATAGCCCTGCAGCCTCAGCACTTCGGGTCCCGGGAGCGAGTGCCACGTGTCCCCCTTGGCCCTGCAGTTACAATCACAGGCCCCGGGGAAATACGTGGGGCCTGGGGAGCATGTGTTTTAGTGCAGAAGTGGTCAGGGAAGAGCCTTTTGGCCTCTGGTGAGCTCTGCTCTCCTTGCAGCTGCAGGCTGCCTCCTCCACCTGCAAGCTCCTTGGAAGCGGGGCCGTTTCTTTGCTTCCCATTGAACATATTTATTGCTTGCCGGAGGGGAGGACCAGTGGGAGGGAGTTATTCACATTGCACTCGGGCGAGCAGGGAGCTGTTTTTCTTCCGGAGAGGTCTAATGCCTTGCATCAAGGTGCAGGGAATAGAGCCCAGGCAATGCAGAGGATGTGGCTGCGCTTGCTGCTCTGCCCTGCACAACTGTGGGCAGGTTGGGTCCCAGCGCTAGGAGAATGAAGGATGAGCAACCAACCCAGGTTGGGACTGTGGAGAAGCTGAATTCACATAGCTGGGGGGAAAATTCCCGAGGAGCTGGGCTGGCTTATCCATCCTGCCAAACATCGCAGGAGTAGGGGAATAGACCTGTGTTTTGCTTTGGGTCCAGATCTGTGTTTTGCGTTTTTGTGAAGTCTCAGCAGTGTTCAGGCTGTCTGATTTTGCTGTCGTTTTGGAAGGGCCCTTCCCTGCCCCTGGCTACATTCTGCTGCCTTCCATCCTTCCAGCAGCCATCTAGGGTGTGCTGACTTCCCTGCCTGTTTCTGGGCTCTTGCAAGCCTCTCTTTCTCTGAAAGGAGTCAATGTGAGTATCAAAGTGGTCCCCTGCTTTGTTACTACTAAACCGTCCCCAGATTGAGTGTATTTCCAAAAAGCAGCCTGGCCCCCCTCTCACCTTGGTGCCCGTGTTGTTTATTACAGCTAGAGCTAGAGTGCATCAACCCCAAAAAGCAAAAGAAGAAAAAGAATTACAAGAACTCCGGGATCATCATTGTCAAGTCCTGCAAAGTGAGTACAGAGCTTGGATATTTCGTTTTCTTCCTCCCTCGGTTTGAGTCTTTAATTTGCACGGAGCAGAGCCCTTCCCATAGCTCTTCTGCGTAGTGTGGGAGTCTGTTTTGGCCCTGGGGAGAGGCTTGTTGGGTCAGGTCGCTTTGCCACCACTAACACTTGGAGCTCTCAGGGTCCCCTGTTCTGCCCTTTTGCACCTGCTTACAGCATTGGCCCTGCTTCCATGTGTGGGTCATGAAGTGCCAAAATGCTGCCTGGGGAAAGCCAAGTGCTTCTTCCTCTTTGCTTTGCTGCATGGATAAAGTTTCCTGAAGACTCAGGAGCATTAGGATGGGAGAGTTGGGCAGTTCCAGTGGGACTTTTGCTTTTATTTTTCCGGCAATGCTGAAGGATGCTGAAACCCTTCCTCTGTTTTTTCTTCCAGATAACCAGAGATTTCTCCTTCCTCGACTACATCCTGGGAGGCTGCCAGCTGATGTTCACTGTAAGGGCAGCTGCTGCTTTTTGTCCCGTAGCGGTAACAAATGCAAAATGATCAAAATGGGCGAGGGAGCTCTGTGTGAGACTCTCCCATGGTGGGCATTAAGTTATAGATGCTGGTGGCTCAACATTGTCCCGCTTAGCCAGGGCGCCAGATGTGATGGGCTTGGTTGAGTGGGGTTTGACAGCTAGGAGAAGGATTTTCCTTCTGTATTTAGCTTTGAAGCCACGTGGTGTCGGGACTTTTTGCGATGGCTACGGCGATGCTCAGGTCCAACCAGCTAGCTGGTTTTCAGGGCTAATATTGAAGACTGGGCTTCTGCAAAGACCTTCTTCTGACTCTTCACAAAGTTTTACCGCCTTCTCTGCCACGTTTGGCAATGGCGTTTCCTTATTCCTGGCTAAAAGGAAGGAGTGCTCCCAAGGATGGGCAATGCCGACTTCGGCTCATTCAGGAGGAGACCTGAGCAGGAGACCTTGTCCTGGGGACATCCCATGTGGCCTCGCCCAGCCTACACCAGCCTGGTATTTCTGCACCTCCTTGGAGCTGGTCCCATGGTCTTTTGCAGTCTCCCTGCTACTGGTATTAGCCACCAGCTAGATTTTTTTGAGCAAGCTTTGCTTATTTGGGGCTCCACTGAGAACCTTTTGGCCCGTAGCAAGGCGACGTTTCTATTTGCATTCCAACCCTGCATTTCAAGCCCCAGCGGTTTGCCAAGAGTAATTAAAAGAGGAAGTTACAACCCTTGAGTGAAACGGCGGCAGAAAATAAGTGGGCTTCTCCCCCCCTACACACACACACATTTTAGCCTTCTAATTTCTGCAAACTTTTCCAATAGAGTATCGAGAGGGCTCCGGGTGCACACAATATTTCCTTTTTTTATTTTGTTGTCTGGTCTCAAAAACATGGGGAGGAGGAGGAGGAAGAAGAGTTGCCATAGAAACAGGAGCAAGTGCAAGAGCTTTTTATATGCCGCTCTGCTGCTACGTGCTACGGTCTTGGTGTGAAAGAGTGAGTAGAAGAGGAAAATCATTAAGTTTACTGGTAGCGCAAGGTTCTGATATAAACTAGTCTGCCTTAAAGAAGTACTGTTTTTTTGGGGGGCACTGGGGGTTTTTTCCACTTCTCAAGGCAACTGCATCTTTGCTTCGCGTGGATTTTTTGCATCATCTCCAAGTTTCTCAGCAACATAGGAGACAAAATCTCCTAGGCTGAGGCTGGAATAACCCGGCAGGGATGAGTCTTGAGATGGTGCCGGGTGCCGCCTTGGTCTCTGCTCTTCGGGGCCATCCTGGGCCTCCGTTCTGGCCCGTTGGTTCCACAGGCTCATTTATTGAGCGAGGCTCGTGTGGACGCAGCGCTGGCCGCCCTTGTGAGCTCGTGGGCAGAGTTCGTCCTGTCTCCTGTGGATGCTGGGCAAAATCCAGAGCAAATCCCCCGAGACCAATTTAGCCGGCGGAGTTATTTTGGGTTTTGCCTATTTGCTTTAGCAAATAAGGCAAACGTAGTCACGCCGTCTGCCTGTCTCTTCCTTGCTCTTCCTTCCCAGTTGTTTTTAAAGCCGTTGGCTCATCATCTTGCTACCTTTGACTGAGGGGTCTGAGGTCTCACGTGCAAGTTCCTACACATGTTTTTGAATAGACAGCCTGGTTAAGGAAGGTGATACATCAGTTGCTTGCTGAGAAACAGAACCCTCAAAATAGGAAGCCCAGTATAGAGCAGTCCTGCTGCAGGAAAAGCTCCACTCTGGGTTGTGTCTCTTTTTTGGATGCCAAAGATCTCGAGGTCCAAATGTCCAGGGAACCTTGGCCTCTTTCAGGTCTGTGGGGGTACTTGGTCATGATGTTTAACATCTGGGAGACGGGCAGCTGGCAATGGCAATGGCTTGCTTCAGGACCGGGGAGCTTTGGGACAACTTGTGTATGACACGTGATGATGAAAAATTCAAGGATAATAGCGGGTTGCTTTGTCTAACTGAGTATTTAACTAGGGCCTTTTTAGGTAAGCCAAAAACTTGCATTTCATTAGGCTTTCAACAGTTTGGGGTCTTGATTGGACTTTGTCACGATCTCCAAGTCAATGGAGAATTGGTGGCTTGGTGCCACAAGGTGACATCTAACAGAGGATGGGTCTGTGCTTCTCTCTTGCAACTCAGGTTGGCATTGACTTCACAGCCTCCAACGGGAACCCACGGGACCCTTCCTCTCTGCACTATATCAACCCCATGGGAACCAATGAATATCTGTCGGCGATCTGGGCTGTTGGCCAGATCATTCAGGACTACGACTCGTAAGCACTGTTGCCTTTGGGCGCCCACCGTTGTTTTACAGGCCTTTTCCTGGCTTCTTGAAGGGCTGCTGGGATGCATTTCACCCAGTTCTGTGACTTGATTTCCCATCTGCCAAGTAGGGTAAATATTACCTTGCTTTTGAAAATGCCTTTGGGAGAAAGGAGCCCCCTCGCTATTGAGCTGCAGGGAATTCAATGAGGGGATGTGTAAGGACAGAGGGAATTTCTTCTCCCTTGCAGCTGGGAGTAGTTCAGTGCCCGTTACTTGGGGCAGATGAGACCAGTCATTTGGTGCTTTCTCAGTGCCAAGCTAGATGCCCTCAACGTGGTGGCATTTGCCCTTAGCAGCCACATTGTCAAGCTGTCTCCTTCCCCAGCTGCTCTGAGGTGTGATCTGGGTTTCACATAGGAGAACATCTGAAACATTAGAGAAAACATGACAGAAATCTATTGGAATTGCCAGCTTTTAGGACCAAAAGAGATGTTTAATTTGTTTAAATCCCCATCTTCTGGACGTATATGATGGCAAGAGACTCAGCTGCGTAGGTGAGGAGATGCCCCTATCCTTGTGGTTGACCAAGCAACACTTAACTCTTTTCTCCCTAAAGATCAAAAGTCAAAAGGGCAACCATCTACCTTGTTGTGTTTTTTAAAGCCACTGCGTCATCTTGGGGCAAGGAAAGGCTGGCACCTTTCCTAGTGCTGGGGTCAGCTTGGCACTCTCCTTGTAGTGGCTGCTCTTGGCCAACTGGTAACACGCGGCAGCCTTTGGTCACCGAGGGCGCCAGCCTTTGAGTGAGAGCGCTGCGAGCAGACTCCGTGTGTGTAAATACGCCCATATGGGCTTGTGTTGTTGTTGTGTTCTTCTGTTTTAGAGACAAAATGTTTCCTGCCCTGGGATTCGGTGCCCAGCTGCCGCCAGACTGGAAGGTAAAGCGCGGCGGGGGTTAAAATGCGCTCGTCCCGACAGAGCCCGCGCACGGTCAGAGCTGCCTGGGCTTCGTGGGGTGGACGTGGCTTGCAGCTGGGGGAGGATGAAAAGTGACAGCGTGCGTGGGTGGCGAGGTGGGGATGGAGCGCGGGCAGCCGGTGCCTCTCTCCTAGGCTGGCATTAAAGCACAGCGCGCTGGTGTTAATGGGCAGAGTCAGCCGTTGATTCATTTTCCTGGCAGGAGGCAGGAAAAATCCTGCACAAAGAAAAGGGGGCCTGCGCTGAGTGTGCGAGACAGCAGCGAAGCTGGGAGGGGGCCGGGAACCGAGGGGCCTCGACGCGGTGGCGCGTGGGCAGCGTCTGCAGGACGTGGGAGCGGAGCAGAAGGGCCTTGCTGTGATTTCCTCTGCGCTGGCGGTGCAACACGGCGTTCCCAGCCCCGCACCTCGGCGGCGTTCCGAAAAGCTGCCGGGGATCTTCTGCTGGGCTCGGGTGCAGAAGGGGGTGAAAGGCAGCACCGTTCTGCAAAGGCACGTGCTGGGACCTCTCGCTGGGCATACGGCAGGGTGCAGCCGTGCTCTGGGCATCCCTGGGAGCCAGCACTTCCACCAGGGAAGCTGCAGCTCCGGCAGGAGCGTTTGGAAAGGCTTTGGGAGCTCCTTCGCTAGCAGCAGCCAGACCCCAAATGCTCCTGCCCCAAAGAGCCCGGGGACGTGTTGCTCCCGTGGTGCCGCCTTTACAAGGTGCTCCAGGACCGGGCGTTGGAGGCAGAGCCGCTTGTGTTGGCTGGATTGCAATGGGATCCGGAGAACGATGCTCTGCTCCTGGCAGTGCTGCTGGGCCCATCAGTTGAGAGACAGTGGGGAAGTCATTGATTTTCTCTGCCATTTGCTCCAGCTTGTCTTCTGTTGGCCTGGGAGCCCATCAGGGCACCGGCACAAACTTTCCCTTGGGCCTCTACAGCGCTTTGTGCAGTGGAGTCCCCATATTTCTGCTGTGTAACTCAGATTGAGAGGTGGGTGCTGGAAGGTGCCGCCTGAGATGGAAATCAAGAGCTGGGGCTGTTGTAGCAGTAGTTGCTGTTTGGTGGGAAGCCGGAATTTATGCCCTGACTCTCCCTGATTCTCTTTAATGTCTCTGAAAAGCTGTTTCTGGGAAAATCAGTGTCTCATTGCTCTCATTGCTAACGCCCTTCATGGTCATTATGTCTTCCTGCTGTTTTTGATACATCCCCAACCTCTGGCGCGTGCCGGGGGTTGCATCTCAGCAAGGCTTTTCAATAGGCGTGGGATGAAGGGAGGTGAGTAGTGCCCTGGGCCAAGCCCAGGAGAGCACGTAAGTCGTGAGCAGCTATGGGTTACCCACCATGGTTCTGGTCCTCAGAACCTCAGATGGGGCCTTTCCTGCAAGCCACCGTGTGGCTCGGCATCACATTTCCTTCTCTAAACGTGCAGCTTCTGGACTGGCGAGGATGCAATAAAATAAGCGGGGTGCCCCGCGTGGGTGCTGCCCTTGCTGTGCATTTGCCAGACGGCCTGGGCGCAGAGGAGCAGGAGATCGTGGCTGCGACTGGGCTCGCGTTTTCCGCCCCATCTGCATGTTACGCTTTTTACCATTTCAAGCCGCTTTCCCTGGCCTGCAGGCAGCCAAAATCCATTTGACTCAAGCGGGAGCTCTTGCTGTTTGCCAGGCGCAGGAGGAGATCCCTCCGTGTGCACTTTGGAGCTGATTCATCCTCCTTGGCCAGCAACCGTCTCGGGTCTGTTGCTTCCTCAGTTTTGTTTTGTCTTTTTTTTTTTGGTGGGCGAAAATCTCGGTAGTGGCTTCCAAGCAATAACCCTCAGCTGCTGCTGGGGCATGGATTATTTACAGAGAGAAATCAGAGAGGGATGATGTGGGGAAGTGCAGAACCTCAGTCGCAGCAGGGTAGGAGGGAGGTCCCATCAAGAGCAGGGGAAGTCAGGAGCAGGGAGCACCGCCCGGAGCTGGGACACGTCCATTTCTGCTTCACCCGCATAAACTCATCCCTCCCTCCCCATCCTGTGCCCAGTCCGGGACCCCAGGGCACAGCTCCCTCCAGCTCAGCTCACTAATTCAACCAACCAAGACTTGTGAGAAGGCCAGGAGATCCATTCTTCAGCATACCCAATGTCTTATTTCCCCTCTTGGGCACCCAGTTGGGAAGAACTCGGTTAATACACCCCTCTGACCACGCTGACCAAGACCAAAGGTGGCTATCATAGACCAGGAACCAGCGCCAAAAAAGGGGGAAGATCATTAAAGAGAAGAGCCGTAGAAATTGTGCTTTGTGCCACTCGTGCTCTCGTTGCTATGGCACCCCCAAATGCTTTCAAAGATCCAATCTGAGCGAGCTGTTTTGCACACAAAAGTCTCGTCGCAAATGTCAAAGAACATCTTGAAACGCCGCAGCTCCGTAAAGAGCCTCGAGCAGCTTCCCGGTAGGAGACAGGAGCAGGAGGCAGGTGGGATGGGGCAAAGACGAGACAGCAGCGGCGCGGCCGACGCTCAGAGCGCGACGGCTGAATTTCCGACCCGTCGGGGCTGCTCGAGAGAGCTTCTCCCTGGTGGGGAGTGGAGAATGTGGAACCCAGAGCCGCTATATGTATGTTTAATACTCCACAACAACTGCTTTACAAACCCTTGGCACAGAGTAGGGACTGAGATTGATTTCTGTTTCATTTTGAAGCCCTCCTGTTGAACTTTCGAGCCCATATAAGCATATATCCATTTATATATATGCACACATATACATATATATATGTATAAATAAAATTTGTGAAAACACCAGAGGAGGTTTTGAAAGATTAATGCCCCCGGGGGCTCTTCTCTGCAGCTAGTGCTGCCACAAGTGAGGAAAACACCTCCAAACCAGTTGAGTGCTGCTTAAAAGAAAGAGAAGCCCCCAGTTTGGGATGCAAAAATATATATATTTTTTTTTGCCTACCTTGCGTGCATATGTTGATAGGGCTGAAGGCTGAGTGGGCTGTACCCTGTAGCTTGTTTGAGGACCTTTTATGGTTTGCCCGGGTGAAGACCAGGTGTGTCTCGGGTCACCTTTTGGGTGGAGGTGGAGAAGAAGGGCTGCTCTTCTTTCCCAGCCTTGTAGCCCAGCGTTGCTCTGCACAGCTGGCTGGACGTGCCAGGTCCTCACCCGAACCTCTTCCTCCTCCTGGGATGAGCCACGGTGAAATCGGCGCTGGGATTTTCAAAGACGGGCGTGATATGAAGCCCAACGTGGTTCTTTCCGCTCACGTCGGGCGTTCAATCTGATGAGCTGTAGCTGTAGAGGAGGAGTCCATGACAAGCTCCAGGATAGGAAATGACCTGGAGCTGAGCTCAGAAAGTCCATGAGCCGAAGGCCCTGGAAGCAGCTCTGGCCAGGCTGGTACTTTCTGCGTGAACAAAATGGGAGTGGGGCTACAGGGATTTGATGCTTGTTCCCCAAATAGATCGGTCACTCGCACCAAAAGTGGCGAGATTCAGTTGAAAATCCAGCTGTCCTGACCCCTCTCTTGCACCTGAGCTATCGGACTCACTTTGGTACCATAGATAGGTTGACATCCAGTGGGATTTGGTGTTTTGAGGCTCGTGTTAGTTCTTCTGAGAAGGAATTGGCTTGGGTGTTTGGTTTCTTGGTGGCTGGGCTGCTGCAACAAGCTGCAGCGAGGGAGACCTTCCTCCCTTTCTCCCTTGCACTGCCCAGGACCCTTTGCAAGAGATGAGGAGTCTTCCTCATCTGCTGCCAGGACTGGGTGCTCTGTGATCTGACGGTTGAGGGCGAGACCCAGTATCTAAGCTAAACTGTGGGGAAGCACCAGCTCTGCAGGAACCTTCTGGGTTAACCAAAGTCTTTTCTTCTCCCCAGGTATCCCATGAGTTTGCCATTAACTTCAATCCAACCAACCCCTTCTGTTCAGGTGAGTCCCCGCCCTTGCATGCTTGCAGTGTCTTCTCCTCTTTGGGCTTCATCTCTTCCTTGTCTCAGGGATTTCTCGAAGGTTTGGTCGGAGCAGAAGAAATCTGGGGTAGTGTAGGAGTCTAAAACGAAACTGGATTCAGAGAGCCTGAAGTCTGCCCGTGTTCTGGTGTCTGTCCCATCAGCTGTCTGCTCCTCCAGAAGCCAGCGAGAAAGCTCCAGATGGAGAATCCAGTTACCTGCCTCCTAATGCTTCTCTAGTTTATTTAGGAATTGAAAGCTCCTCCTGGGGATTCTTGAAGAACTACTCAAATCCAAAACGGTAGAGGCTGCCCTGGGCTGCAGGACGGTCCCGTTTGACCTGTGCTTTATGCCAGCCAGGCTGGAGCTTGGTCAGCCTCCAGCCCTTATCCACTACTCGCTAGTTTATGAAAGTTTGCTGTGAAAAGCTGTTTTTTTCTGCTCCGTTTCCTTCCTTAAGCGTCCTTCTGGTAGCTGCAGAACATGCTGCTTGGCCCGTATTCATTGCATTTGTTGTAGAACACAGGAGCTGCAGTCTTAAGTGCTGTATTAGTGCCAGTTCCTCCCCAAAGAATTGATTATCTGTGGAGTTAATGGTTCATGAGTTACACACATGCGGATCATAAAGATTAGCTCTTTACTCCGCATTTTCTTTTTCACGCCCAGGAAACTGAGGCACAGAAGGGAGAGGTGATTTGGCTTGATGGCACCCAGGGCTTTCGTGCAGGCAGGACCCCTGTATGGTCCTACCCTACAAAACGCAGCTCGGATGCTCCTTGCATCCAAGTCATGCAGTGCCCGTGGCCTCTGAGGGTGACGTCCTCTTCCTTTCCTTTTGTGTATCTTTATGGTGCAAATTGAGGCCAGGAAATTTAGCGGATCTCAAATAACTGTGGTTCCCCTAATAAGAAAGGGGGAATTTCAGAGCTAAACAAGCCCCATGGTGAAAGTTTGATGCAAGGGCAGAAGGATCTTAGAAACAGGTTGCAGCATTGGTGCAGCTGTAACCTGTACGTTTTAAGAGATTAATCCTGATCCTCTAGCTGACAAAGAGGTCAGAGCGGAACTGTGGCTTATTTTGGCTTGTTTTTCTGCCTCGTGTGAGCTGGAAAGGATAGTCCTGGCCAACCAGCTGGCAGAAACACCCTCTTGGACAGGTTTGTTGTGTGACAGAAACAGAAGATCTGGAGCCTTGCAGGTCAGAGTGGGGCTTTCCAAACCCTGTCTTTGTTTCTGGTTCTCTCTGCTGCCTCATCTGCTCTGGGTCTCTCTGGCTTTTGGTTGCACTCAGAGACCCAAGTGTTCTTCTTCTTGCTCTTCTTTGTCTGGTTTGGAGCTTTTTGCAGAAACACAAGGAAAACTTTCTTTGAGGGCGACTGCCAGGAGGCTTCTCTTACTGAGAAGGTCTGAGAAGCTGCTGCAAAGTGATGGACGGGCGAAGCTTTTAGCAAAGTTGAGTGCTGCTGCATGAAACTTGAGCTGGAAGAATTTGGGGAAAAATACGTTTTGTAACTTCAGACCACAAGGATTTATGAGGGAATAGCGTTTGCAATATGTACTTGCGGCTGGTTGGGATGTTGCATATTGTAATGTTTGTCTTCGCTGGTTTCCCCGAAGGTGTTGAGGGCATCGTCCAGGCGTACTCGGCCTGCCTGCCTCACATCCGCTTCTACGGACCAACCAACTTCTCGCCCATCGTCAACCACGTGGCCCGGTTCGCAGCGCAGGCCACCCAGCAGGAGTTTGCGACTGTAAGTCCGACTGTTGCGCGGCGGCGCCGCCGTGGCTCAGCGTGTCGTGGCGAGCTGGCCGGGTTCAGCGTCTGGGTACCCTCCGGAGGATGGGAGGTGGCAAAAGGGGCAGGTGGAGAAGACCCACTAGAGAATTTAATTCCCCCAGGTCACCCCAGGAGATGGACCAGGTAGCTGAGCCTTGCTGAGAATGGAGAGGGAGACGTTGCCAGTGTCACCGGGCCCTTAAATCGTCACCGGAGGCTCTGCTCCCTCACCTTCCCCTCTGGAGGGACGAGGGCGCAAACCCTGCGTGGGCAGAGGCTGCAGCCGGTATTTGCAGTTGCCATGAAGGGCCCCATGTCTGGTGTCACTCTGGGGATGCCTCGGGACTGCCCGGGGCTCGCAAGGCTGTTGCTGCCTCGTCGGCGCCTCCTTTGGAGGCAGCGCTGAGACGGAGGCAGAGCAGCGCCCGAGGACGCGTGGCCTGCAGGCCCTGGGCACTTGGCCCTCCTTGTTGACATTGACAGCTCCAAAAGCGCGGTGACACTCCAGCCTCCGAGCAAACCCCTGGATGCCTCCATTCTCTTCAGGTTCAACAGCAGCACAGGGGCTTTCGGCAGTGGAGGGCAAGGCTGAGGCTCTGCCCGCAGCCTCCTTCCACCAGCAGCATCCCCTGAGGCTCCGGTCCCGCTGTGCAGGGGAAAAAAAGAGACCCGGCATCATTTCCACGGCATTCCAAAGCTGCCCCAGTAGCAACAACAGTGCGGGGAACGCGATACCGAGCCGGCCTCAGCCCTGGCTAATTGTAGGAGAAAGCGCCTGCTTTGGATTTAGCAAAAAAAAACCAGCAAATGGCCAGGAGGGAGGAGCAGCCAGCGGCACAGCGGATGGTTTTGTCTGTCTGAAGCCTGGCGGCGGCTGCAGCCTTGATGATAAACCCCCTTTCCCAGCTACGCAACATGCTCAGCAGGCAAGAGTTGGCCAACGAGACTCATCTGTTCAAGGGAGCAAAGATTAAAGCTGCCCGCGAACAATTGAGGGCAGAGCTCCTCATCCCTCGTGGCCAACACGCATCTGCTATTCCTTTGCCCCATGGTGATGTATGCGAAGCGCTTGGCAGAGGAGTAGAACTCACCCGGTCTATAGAGCCTGGCCATGAGCGCTGGGTTCGCTGTCATCACGTCACCCGGAGAATGCAGAGTCGTTGCAAATGCTTCTTGGGGGAAGAAAATAAAAACAGTCTTGACAACAGTCAACAAAACTGCAGCTATTGAAAATCACAAATCACTGGAGAGGGAACTGAGACCAAGGCAGGAAATGCCATGAGATGGGTCTCCCTTGAGTTTGTCCAAACGTCGCGAGTACTGTGTGAAATTCTGGTCCTGTCACCTCAAAAAGGATCAAGTAGCTCTGGAAATGGCAGTGAGAGAGTTGACCCAAGTTGACCACGTTAAGAGTTGGGGCGCAGGTTTCATATGAGGCTGGGTAAACCAGCAGAGCCGCATGAAATCAGGAATGGTTAACAAAAGGAAAAAGTTGATCAAATCTCCCTGATTTTCATGGGCAAGATCTGTGAGATATCTCAGTAGATGACTCGATATCAGACAAGGTGGTCCTTTGGCCTTCAAAATAGTCACCTGCCTCTGTTTGGTGCAGCATTAACTGAGCTGTCGTGGGGACCAGGAGGGAACTCGGATGGTGACAGTCCTGCTGTAACAAGACTGGAAAAATGGAGCAACTAGAAAGAGGCTCTTTGAGTGTTTTTACACTTCACTTCAATACACAACAAGCAATTGGAGAAGATATCTCGGTTAAAGCACCTTTTCCATGAAGAACTCTGGAAAGACCCTCCTGGAGGGACTTCCAGCCTTGAAAAGATGAGTTTTCTTGTTTTCTTACCAAGAAAATTGCCCCAAGCAGTAGAAGCCTCTTGCAACCCTCGCCTGGGGCGTGCGGTGGCTTCCAGGGTACTGCCTGCGATGCGGCTGATCATTGATCTTGGGCCTTGTGCTTGGAGAAGATCCTTTTGGTTTTCCTCCTGGAATATACAAATCTACAAATCAGTACAATTCTCTATTTTCCAGTGGCTTTTCGTGCTGCTTGGAGAACCAATGGGTCCAATGGGAGAACCAGAGGTGCCCCTAGGCTTTTTCCCTTTAAAACCTGGCTCCACCCGTCCTGTTTTGCCGGGATAATCGTCCCGGTCCTCACTCCAAGTGTCTCCAGCTGTCCCAAACAATGGCTTTCGGCTCTTCTTTTATTTTTCCATGAGCGCCCGGCTGCGATTTCAAAGCTGTTGTGGCCAAAGCCACTTTGTCTGCGCCCTCGAGAGGAGACGGAGCCGCTTGTCCAAGGCAGGTCTAACCCCCGCTCCCTGCATGGAGCTTTGGCCCCCTAAGCCCATGGAGCTGGTTTAGGGGTGAGCAAAAGCACCCGCAGCAACTTGGCCTTTAACGAGAGCCCTGTGACAAAGGGCCACCGGCTGGTTCGGGAGGTGGCCTGGGTCGCTCGGAAGGGTTTGGCTTGGCGACCCGAGCGCTGTGCTTGGAAGGAGTCAGACTTGGGGCCGCAGCCCTGCTGTGCACGCTCGGTACGCGCCAGCTGCCCTGGTTTTCCATGGCCTCAGGAAGCCTCGTGAATGTGAAGGAGCCGGATTTGTACGTGGGGTTTTGCACTAGGGAGTGGGGAAGGAAGGGAGAAAACAGGGAAGATTTCAGAAGACGAGATGTGGGCTGAAGAGAGAAAATAAGGCAAGAAAATGAGCTTTGGGCTGGCTTCCTTCTCTTGCTGCTCCTAGGATTTCCGAGACGGTGGTTTTGCTGGGAATGGAAAGAATGAGGGGAAAAACAAAGAGCTTTAATGCTCTTAAGTGCTTATTTGTCGTCATTTTGCCAGCACACAGGAGATGCCTAATGCGCCCAAATCGAAGCGCTGCGCTCGCCTGCAGTGCGGGAGATGGAGGAGGAGATGGCCTTTTCTCGTGGCCACGTGTCACCGCTGTCCTGAGCTGAGCTCGGCAGATCCGGCTGGCCGGTCCCAGCTACGTCCTGTGTCCTTTCGCCGTGGCGAGGGGGACGCCTGCGCTGAGCGCCCAGCAGCGCGATAGGTGCCTGGTGGTGAGGAGGAGCCAGGTGGCTCTTCCTCCCAAGGGCCTCGGTGGCAGCCAGTCTCAAAGCCCTGGCAAACCCTGGGGCAGCCGGGTGTGTGGGGTGCATGGGGGGGGGGTCCTCTCCTGGAAGTAGGAGGAAGAACCTTTGGTTGCTCAGGGAAGTTGTGGAGTTTCCTCTGGAGGCTTCCAAGACCCACCTGGATGTGCTCCTGCTTGTGCAGGTGGGTTGGACTGGATGTTCTCCAGAGGTTCCCCTTCCAAGCTCAGCCCTTCTGTGGGAAGGATTTGAGGTTCCAGCTGACCTTGCATCCCAGCCTCGGGAAACCAGCGGGTGTTACAGGTCTCCTCCGCTTCTTCCGCAGCAATACTTCATCCTCCTCATCATCACAGACGGGGTCATCAGCGACATGGACGAGACGCGGCACGCCGTGGTGCAGGCGTCCAAGCTGCCCATGTCCATCATCATCGTGGGCGTGGGCAACGCCGACTTCGCCGCCATGGAGTTCCTCGACGGGGACAGCCGCGTGCTGCGCTCGCACACCGGCGAGGAGGCCGCGCGCGACATCGTGCAGTTTGTGCCCTTCAGGGATTTCCGCAACGTGAGTGTGGGGTGGCACCTCGAGCGTCACAAGGTGGCCAGGCACTGCCCGCAGTGTCTCCCAGTAACGTCTCGAGGGGGGGGGTGTCATGTGAAACACCAACGTTTGGCGCTGGGAGAGCCTTGGCCAAGAGCTGCTCGGCCTCTAGGCCCCTTGCGTTGGCCATCCCGGAGGGGCAGCAGAGCTGCGGTGTCCCCGTCCTGTCCTCACCCGTGTGTTTCTTGCAGGCCCCCAAGGAAACGCTGGCCAAGGCTGTGCTGGCAGAGCTGCCCCAGCAAGTCGTGCAGTACTTCAAGCACCAAAACCTGCCGCCCATCAACTCGGAGCCCGCGTAGAGCCCGGGCCGGGCAGCGCCGCCTGCATGTCGCCCCAGGTCTGTTGGGTTTTACTGAAAGCACCTTTCACAGGCCTTGAAGAGGAGAACGCCCTTCCCCGAGATACACAGACACAGTTTGTACTTCTTAATTGTTACGGTCTTAAAAATGCATCCCAGAGAAGCACCTGGATTTGGTTCTTTTGTACAGTGCTGGGCTGAGATAACCATGCCCTGGTCCTGCTCCGTTGAGTCACTTTTCAGTATTGAATGTACTTTGTATAATTTTAGTGGAACAGGACACAATTTTTACAATCAAAACCCGCTTTTTTTCCCCCAAGCAATGGAGCACTTAATATCTTCTTCTCATCACTCATTGAGCAGGTCCTTGTAAAGGTCCCGTATCTGTGTTGTACCTCCGTCATGCTCTATGTTCATTTTTATACTGTGTACTTGTTATATTTGTTATACTCAGGTTAATAAAGAAACTGGGACATTTAAAGCCAGGCTGTCCTCTCCTCTTGGACCAGTGAAAAAACAATCTCAGAGGACCTTACAGGGGGTTCAGATGTGTGCTGGGGACAGGTGCATGGGCCAGGGATTGTCCCCAGTGCCATGATGAGGGTGGCTTAAAAGACGACCCTTTTGGGCATAACGGGGGTGATGGTCCTGCTTCCCGGGGTTTTGCGAATGTTTTGAGGACAAGCCCAGGGCTGTAACTGCTTCTACTCACCTGTAGGTATCTCGGGTCTCTCTTGTATGTGGGAGAAAAAATAAAGCCCCCCCAAACCTGCATATGAGCAGGTTACTGCTGGGGGGAGTTCTGTGAGCCCAGGGCAGCCGAACCAAGTGCATTGCCCCCTACCCCATTCGGGCTGTGACTCGGTGGCCCAGCTGCCCCAGAACTAGGGCTGCAGCTCTTTGGGATTTGGGGAGGAAAACTGCATGCCCGCAGCAACCCCAGCAGGGACTTGGGCCAATTCCTTGCAGCTTCATCCCAAGCAATCTTCCCAAGCCAAGAGACCGCTGGCTGGCAGAGGCTTGGCCGTGGCTGCACCTGGGTAATTAAATCCTATTCTCCTGGCCTGGTTTTGAGCATGGGATCAGAAAAGTGATACTGGCAGCGCTAATTCCCAGTCCCACTCAGCACCTAAGCAGGTTCTGTAATAGCTTCCAGCTCCCCTAGGGCCTTTCTCCTGGGAACAAGAGGAAAGAGGGGTCTCTAACACCTGCTTTGACTGAGTTTGACTCCTTCTGGCCCTGCAGAGTTTAACGGAGCCAGCAGGACCTCCCTTCTGGTTTCACGTGCAGCTTTGAAGAACATCACAACCTCGGCCCAAAATAGGCTGCAAAACCCCACTCACCACTGGAATCCAACACACTCCCTTTGCTTGACTGGGGGGGCTGTGAAAAACATCACCCTTGAGGCTCGTATTCCTGCTGCCCACTTGAGGATGCTTTCAGCATAATCATCCTTGTTTCTTCTGGAAAAGTTCAACCCTTGAGATAAGGCAGGAATCCTACTCCAGGCCTTCAGGTCTCCCCATGTCTAGTCCAGCTGCTGCCTTCCCTGTTGCTCACTGTCACACTCAGTAACAACACTTTGGTTCATGCACACCAGGTTTTCCCCTCCCACCCATTTTCTCAGCAGCTCAGACACTTGTGAGGGTAGTGAGTAGAGCGGGACAGCCACATGGGGGACTGTCATCAAGAAATTCCCACTCTTGAGCAGTCAAGTCTAGCTGTTCCAGCCTCCCAGAGGCACCGTTTGGATGCAGAGAAGAGGGGATCCTCAGCGTTCACAGCTTGCTTGTTGCTCAGGGCTGGATCCCTCATCCACACTCATCCACATTCCCAGTTAAAGCTTCTTAAATCACAATAAAACTTCAGCACCTGTCCACCCTTCTACTGCAAATGATAGTGGAGCTCCTCAGTGTGTGTGTGTGTGTGTGTGTGTGTGTGTGTGTGTACTCTAAAAACAGTTCAGAGATCCCACCTGGTCTGGATTCACATTGTTCAGGAAGCTCTCAGAGAAGCTGAATGATTTTCCAAGCGCTGGTTGGAGGAGCAATAGGGCTTTTAGGAGAGCAGTTGGCTACCGTTTCTCTGGAGCATCTGGAGCATGAGTCGGGCACCACCTCTCCGTGGCTGTAGGAGGCTCGTTTGCACTTCCCTCGCATGGCAACTCGGGCAAGGGGCTGGTGGGTACAGCAGAAATTGCTCAATGAAAAGGGAACAATTATGAATGGCAGAAATCTGGAGAGAAATGCATTCAGAATGTCTTTAATCATGTAACACTAAAACTTCTTTACAGTGTCATGGCAATCTACGCTTCACCATCTGCTTGATTTTTATTCTGCCCCCCCTTTCGTAAATACAGAATAAAAATGACATTTTAAAACAGAACAAATGGCTGTTTCTACAAGACTTCAGTGCTTCAAGTGAGTATTTTTTTGCCTGTTAGTCTTGTATAAACTTCTTAGATCACCAGGATTTTTTTTTCTTTCCTTAAGAAATTTAAAAGAGAAGGCCTTCTCCTCCCTATCCCCAGACCTTGATTACAGTGGTAGATGTGCCCTCTGCTTTAGGGTGGCAACCTTCCCCTCAGGCTCAGTACGCACCCCAGAAATGCAAAGTTGAGAGGGAAGAAGAAAACCAAAAAGGAAAAAAAAAAAGGGGGGGATTGAGATGGTTATTTTAGAAGAATCTGAGGGTACCAAGGATTAAATTGAAAGGTTAGCTAGGAAAATTACATTTGGGGCAGGAGGATGCATCAAGCATCCACCAGGGCGCTGGAAGGGACTCCGCACTACATTACACATGGAGGGATTTTGTTATGGACCATCAAAGAAACTGTTGCTACGAAAGACGGAGGAGACGATCTTCCCGGTGGAGTTGATAGTGCCTTCGCTATCCGAGCTGGACTCGGAATCGCTGCTTCCCGAGTAGGCGCCCAGGCCGGGCAGGATCCCTATGCACACGGCTGCCGAGGGACAGTGCACCGTGGAGCCTCCCACCGAGCTGCTCCCCAAGGCAACGCTGGATGGCTTCTCTGAAAGGAGATACCGGGGTCAGAACCAAGAGTGCAGGAAAGGGCTTTTCAGCAGCCGCACAGCACAGGAGCAGCGTCACTCACCTGCTACTGCCCCGTCAGCAGTGCACGAACGCAGGGTTTAATTAAAGCATAAGGCAGCTTGATGCTACCCTAAATCTCCTCTGACAGGAAGGACTTGATACCTCAAGTGATTTTTTCTCATAACTAGTTCAAGTCCAGCTCAGTGCTGGCACTATAGATTTTTATTCCAAAGTTGTCAGCTTGATGCTTGTCAAATACCAAGCCCACCAAATAGGAATAAATAGCTGCACTTGGTGTAATTGAGTATTTTTGCCACGTAGCAGCATAGTTGGGGGAAAAGTTTCATTCTGCTGCTCTGCTAGTCAGTGCCTCCCATCTTCCACAGCTAATTAATTTTTTTCCAGTGTACTGAAAGTTAACCGAACAGAAGGAGTTTCAGGAAGCGCCTTGGGTTGTCATTACACAACTGCAGCTCATCCTATTTGTGTCAGGGTATCTTGACAGCAAGTCAGCTGCAGCCATGACAGCCAAGAAGCACAACTCATTTTCCTTCTTGCAATTGGCTGTAATTTCCTGAAACAAACTGATTTGGTGATGGACAAGGTCACTGCGTAGCCGGAACGGTTAACAACATATGTACAATGCTGATGGAAGGCATGTGTGTGCAGGGGGGCAATCTGGGGGCAAGAGGCAGGGAATGCTCTGTTCCCCGTGTCTCCTGCAGAACGGACAAGCAGCATCAGGCTTGAAATGTGGCTAAGGACTCGCAGTGGTTATCAGGTAAAACATTTCAAGGGTAAAATCAATTGAGCACTAGAATAAACTGCCCAAGGAGGGTGCACAGTCTGACTGTGAAGGTTTAAGAGCAGCTTAGACAAGCATCTGTCAGGAACAGTTCGGGCAGGGGAGAGACGTGACCCACAGAGCTTCCCTCCAGGCCTGTTTTCTGCGATGG
The DNA here is from genome assembly GCA_035222435.1 of Microcambeva ribeirae. Taxonomy (NCBI): domain Eukaryota; kingdom Metazoa; phylum Chordata; class Actinopteri; order Siluriformes; family Trichomycteridae; genus Microcambeva; species Microcambeva ribeirae. The sequence continues at coordinate 50,608 of JAYECN010527452.1, forward strand.
CTGCAACATCTGTCAGTGCCTACAGTCACTATTTGCAGTGCTTTAAGAGACAACAACATGCAATCCACAGCCTGTGCGGCCTTGCACAACGATGGAGGGAGGAAAAGCAATCCCTCCATCAAATTAACACTGGTAATTAAGTTAGCAAAGCAGGCAAGAGGCAATCAGCTTCCCAAATGCCAAAATCAGGACATACCTTGACTCTTCTCATCATGGTCAGTGTCTAGTTTCAGCCTCTTCACGCTGTTACCACCATCCGAACTGTGAACAAACAAGGAATTGGCTAGTTCCTCAGAAGCAGCCACTTGATTACTGTGAAGTTCTTGGCACATTTTTGCCTCCACTACTACAGAGAATTTGAGCAGAGGTCCCTGAACATCATCACAATTTCTAACTAGCTGCATCTGACCTAATACAAAAAGGGATCCTACCTGGGGCCAAAGCAGTATGGGAGAAACAGAGTGTTACCCAGACTTCTGACTTTTCAGAGCTTCTACAGCTCCACCTTGTCAGTGTTTCTTTTTCTCTTCTTGCATGTTCCCAATCCTAGGCCATCCACACTAACACACACTTCCTAAATTCAGCTGTGCTGAGCTCCAGGATGAAATACCAACATTTCGTACGCATTAATTCTTTCCTGTCCCTGTCAAAGTATGCAATGCAGGGGAAAGGTTTTTCTGTGTAGGGAGTAGAGGCCAGTTACAGACAAACTATGAAATCCAAAGAGCAGATGTTGAACTTGTGCTACACTCGACCTTGGCCAGTTGGCAACAGGACGATAGCACTGCAGAAATAGAAGACTGCAAAGAAAGTCTGTGATGGCATTGGCACATCAGCTTTAAAATGCTTCTCTTCAAAGAACTGCCATCTGCAGACTTCAGATGTGCCATGAGGCACATGCCAACTTCTTCTCTACATCCTACTGGCTCAAGTACCAATAGTTAAAGAGAAAAATAAAACATTTTGGCTGCATGTTATCAGTCAAAGGGTTTTCTCCTCTCCCCTGAAAAAATGAAAAACAAACAAACTGCTATCCAAACCTCATATGTTAGGTATTGGAAGAGCATACTTCAGCACAGACATGGGTATACTGGAAACTAAAGACCATCTCTTTCTGTCTGGGAGAGATTCAAAAATACTAACTTAATTTTGAGATGACAGCCATCATCTAAATTATTAGATGACCAGTCTATGGGAAACAAATCTGGCCTCAGATACCTAATTTCTCCATCACATCTCTGCAAGTCAAGGCCAAACAGCAAACAGACCATGAACCCAACTACCACCTTGCTGGGATAAAAAGGGTGATGTACCAACACAAACCAGCAAGAAACAAGGAGAGTTTACTCGCTGCCCTCAGTTCTTTTCTCATAACCTATGTCTTCTGCATGCTGCCCCCAACAGCAGTTCAAAACATCAGTTTCAGACACAGATAAACTGACAGATTACGCAGATACGAATCAAATTACACAAGTGAGGTGACACTGATGTTTTCTCAAATTGAGATGTATAACATTTTGCCCCTGGATCCCCAAGCAAGGCCACACCAGCTTGGCAGTTCTTGTTTGAAGAAGTCTACCCGCTTGCTTTACACATGCTTATCTATTTGAATTGCCTCATGTTTTGCCCACAGTTTGCAAGAGCCTATAGAAACACGACTGGTCTTTTCTGATACCCTCCCCTCCTTTTTTTTTTTTTTTTTTTTTTTTTTTTTTTTTTTTTTTTTTTTTTTTTTTTTTATTTAGAGCTAAGATTTGCACCTCACTCTCTGGAGGCAGTTTTGGCCTGCCTCCCTTTACACTGTTAACTAGGTTGTGTTCCTCATGAATTTATAGAGGTGTGAAACGAACCTTCTGTGTTTCACAGCTCCTGCCAACAGCTTTGCCTGAGAGAATTTGTTCTTGTTTTCCACTGACTTCATGGGCAATTTCTTCTCAGTTTCCTTCTTTGGGTCTGCACTGACTCCCACTTTGGTGAGAGTGCTGTGAATTAAGGGTTAAGGATCAATAAGGAAGGAAGAGAAAGAACAGATATTTCCTCTTTGATATATTTAGCCAGCCCTGCTGCTCATTCACATACTGTGTGGAAAGATAGTTATCGTAATGACATTTAGCTGGCATCTTCGGTCAAAAGAGCTTTCACACTTTTCATTTACGAGCTGCTTCATGAACCAGCTCCCCCTTTAAAGACCTCCAGGCAGCAGATAACAGCTTATTCCGAATAGGAACTGTATTTCGGAAGAAGGAAACGCACAGCACATCCAGCACCCATAAACACGTGCATCCTCCTGGATTTACTTAAGGTCACAGAAACAAAAAGGTTGAACTTTGCTAAAATTGTACTGGGCAACCCAGAACTTCCCTCTCCTGCCAAAGCAAAACTGTTCAGCTTTCTATATCGGTACTTACCACCCTAACCTTCTTTCATCTTTCATTTCTTTGTGAGGACCACAACGTTATTCGTGAAGCAGACTGCTCTTTCACAGCCAGTTTGAACACTAAATCCGAAAGGAAAGAGGCAAATCCAATTAAAGGTCTATGGAGTCCAACATTCACTCAAAGACCATGAACACACAGGAGAAAAAAAAAGTAGCTTAAAACAGCGTTAGAAAGTTGGGATGCAGATGAATCATATAGTGAAACGGAAAAGTTTAGGATTCTCAGATTGGATGAGAAGGAGCTTTGTCCTTTAGTAAGGCCCATTCAATCTGCCAGCACACTAAATACATCTCCTCATCTAGTCCTGTCCCTACTGCTTAATATTTAGCTGTATCTCATAAAAATGAGGTCTTTCAAAGACTATGCTTGGTAATGAGGTAGCAGTGGAGCCACAGAGGCCTCTGAGAAGCTTTATAATTGCACATAGCTAAAAAAAAAATAGCCTAACTTAAAAGGATTTTGTTTATAGCCTTAAATCTGTTTTTTATTGGTGTCTTCTTTGATTACAATTCCATTGATTGGACGATATCCGAGCTTTCCAGGTATGCTGTTTGTTACATGTAACTATTAGACACAGTGAATTTCATATTGATGGACCACATATCTGAAGTGGCAGAGCTTTATTTTTCTTTTCCATTGAGCTAATAAAAAAAACTCACCTCGCTTTGAAACAACACACTTGAAGCCTCTGATCCCTTTAAAACTGGGAGCATTCAGATGTCATTCCCAATTTGATTTTTCCTACAGATGCCTCAATAATCCAAACTTAACCCTTCCTCAACCAAAAGTCTCAGTAGTCAAAACCAGGGTGTTAAATTCTTTCAGACAACACAGGAGTGCCATCCTGTGGCTAGCAGGAGTAATTTGAAAGCTCTTTTTACATCCAAATAGCTTCCTGCTGCAATTTTTTTTTTTTTTTTTTTTAAAAACACACTGCAGCATTTGTCTCTTCCACACTTAGTGTTCACTGCTCTGTCACCTCTCAGTATTGTCCTGAGAAAGCCTTGCTGAAGAAGCAAAACCCTTTCTTTTAAAAGATACCAAATTATAGGCTTTTCACTTTTATCCAAGATACTTTTAATACTCCTAAGCTAGCAGAGAGGCAGCATATCTAACAGGAACAACTACCAGCTTCAGTAGATTTTTATCTGTACCTGCTGCAATTGCTAGCAAATGTAACACTATCTGTCAAAGGTGTGTCCCCTTTAAGTAAGATTATATTAAAGTAAATGTCCCAATCTTAAATGTCAACTGCACTAAAAAAAGATGTTTTACAGGAAAGCTTAAGTTTCTTGGAGACAGGATCTTTCTATGTTTGCACAACATTTAAGCCAAGAAGAAGTTATTCCTGGAATTGGCTTAAAGAAAGAAAAACCTGTAAGATCTTCAAACACAGGCAGACAACGATGAAGGACGAGAAAATAATCATGCAATATGAAGTAAAACTTCCATATATCCGTGCAAATGATCAAGATAATCAAACCCACTGAGTTTCCTCTTTTTAGTTTGGAACTCTTGAGCAGCACCAATAGATGCAGAAGATTTACACAGTAGCTAGCTCATTTTGTCACTACAGTGATAGACCTTCAGATAAACCATCTGATAATGCTTAATGCTACAAAAAAACCACATATTTTGCATTTTGAGAGAATATCCCCAATACTATGCTTAAAAAAAGACAGAATGAGGAAGGATGGGTAAAAACTTCCCAGCTTTCTGTGAGAGGAGGTGACCTCAAACCAAGCAGCTCCCTCTATACATGCCATTAGCAACAAATTCTCCAGCTTAATTTACAGCAAGACCACGTACAAAAGCACAAGATACTGTTAAGGCTGCAAAGACCAAGGCTTGAAGCGCTAAGTCCGAGGCTCCCGTTGAGGAAGTTCAGGGATCAGTGCATGATGTGGCTAATCCGAGACAGCAGAATATTCCTTCCAGGCTGGCACAGTTCACCCTGGATGTATGTGACCTAACTAGAGCTGTCAGCTGCTTCTACAGCACGGCCCTACAGTGCACAGCCCTGCATCTGCCAGACCCGCAAGCGAGTTACAGAGCCTAAATATATCCCACCAACACCCCATCATTAGATCCAACAGAGCAAGGCAATATTCCAAACCCACATGCCAGCTATGGCCAATTTCTCAAGGAAAAAAAAAAATGCAACAGCATTGCCTTTTTCATACAGATGAATTGGTGAGACAACTTAGATATTCTTCACAGAATAGGCAATCAGGTTATAAATCTTCTCCACTGAAGATTATTAATTAATACATAGTAATGTAGATATTTCTGGCACCAGCATTATTTTTGCTCACTATTTGCTATTTGCTCACTAAGGCTTTTTTTGCTCACTATTTTCATTCACCTCATACATACAAGCTGTTTGTTCTTCCTTCCATCCATAAACTTTCAGTTCTACCAATGCATCCTGGAGAACTTGCATTTTGGCCAATAATTATGTAAAGTGAAGATTTTCCTCAGGTCTCAGAAAGAGGCAAAGGAGCCACTGGCTTCTGCACAGCCACAGTAAATCACTTCTCCTCCTGACCCTTAAAACACAACATGCAGCTTAGCACAGGCAGAAGCCCCCAAATCATTCCTGACCTCCCCTCCCTGGCAAAGATTAGAGGGAAAAAGCAGCCTATACTGCTTTCCAGCACATCTTCACTAACAGTGGCATTTAACAGCAAATTGTAACTGCTTGGTCCTTAGTAGGACTGAAGACTGTATTCTCCAAAGCAATCAAGCCTCCGAAGGCGCCAGCTTTCCCAAAGAAAGTCACATCTGCATGACTGGTTCACTTATTCTTACTTTCTCATCCTGAAGCTCCAGCAGGGGAAAACCTACCTAATACTTCCAGAAGAAGAACAGAGCAAGTCAAGCACTATTTCAAGCAGGGACCTAAAAAACACCCAATATGCAGTTAAGAACAAACAGGTAGATAATATTTAGGTTTGAGTAAAAGGACAAAAAAAAAAAAAAAAATCAGAAGTTTCCTTTCCATGTTTCCTTTACATTCACTTACTCTTTTTAGCTTTGATATTTTATGCTCTCAGTAAGAAAAAAGCAATTAGTAGAAAGGAAAAAATATTGAAGATATTGGGGGGAACACTGTAATGGGAAGACTGAAACTACAAAAAACTTTACAAGGTTATTACTGCACATGTTCTCTGCAGTGTTTTATAGAAAGATTGAATCACAGAATAAAACCACAGCACAGTCTCTTAACCTCCTATATACATTGGCCAGCTAGCTTTGTGCAAAGGATATTCTGTATTCATTCAGTTCTTTCAGCTCCTCTTCTCTTCGTTGCTTTTCTATTAGCTCTTGCTGCCGAGAAACCTCATCAAGGAAATGTGTCTCATCTTCATCTAAGCCTCTTACCATATTTTCTGAAAAAAAGGCAAAAAAGGCATGTCTATGAGCTAAAGCCATTGGGAGAGCAGGTATTTGTCTCACATTAGTTACAGTGTTTTTCATCTACCTCATAAAATGTAGGAAACCCTCCAGAGCTCACACAGGACATTTTTAACACTGCTGAGGTGGGACAACTTGTACCAAGCACTAGGGACACAGGGATTAGAGTCCTTTACCTGTGCAGCCAGGGGAAGGGTACAAAGCAAACCTCATAAGGGAAAAGTGATCTGCTTGCTTCTGTAATTCTCTAAAAGTGCTTCCTAAACAGTCAAGCACATGAGCTACAACAGACTAAGGCAGTCTAATCACAGCAGCATTACTAAGAAGAAAAACAAGGCAGAAATCTGTAGGGGGAAGTCATGTAGTGTTAGACGTGCTGATACAATAAGGGAAAAATCAACCAAGTCTTCACAAAAGCAGCTTCTTCTTACTTCTGAACGGCAATTTTGGAACAGGTTACACAGAACAAGGAATAACAATATAAAGGAATGATCTATTTGCAGCTTTGGTTTTAGTGAGTTAAATCCGTCAGCTCAGAATACGCTATTAAATTAACCAATAGTTGGAAAAAATGTTACTTCTCTCCCCATAAATCTTGCCTCAAACTAGGAAGCACATTGTCTTAAAGCAAAAAAAGAAAGAGATTTAGCAGAGATCAACATCTGTTTTTTAAAAAAAATGAGAACAAGTCTTAATTTCAATAAATAAATAAATAAAAATCTCCAAACATGTAAACATATTGTCTTCCTTCAAGGAGAGCACCTTCTAGTTCAGTATGAAGGTCTGCGATTTTTTTTTCTATGAATTTTCAGTGCCTCTTAATCAAAATCATATATTTAGAAAGGTAACAAAAATGCTGCTTTAAAAAGACTTAATGTTTCCATTTCCAGTCATCCTGAAACATTTTAACCATCTTTAACCTTGATTAGAGTTTAATTCCACATCAGGATTTCTAGGCTTTTACAAGAGGCAACCACAATTTGATGGAAGAGATTAAAAAAAAAAAAAACAGCAGCAAAAATTTAAGGTTACTTTTTAAACATTGAATCCTAGTCTTTCAACTGCCAAAATACACACCTCGTTCCTACATGTCCAAACAGTAAGTTGTACCACTCACTACCTTTGAGGACCTCTTTAAACAGGCAGCAAAAGCAGTGACACCCTGGTCAAGTGGAATTAATTAACTTCATCATACATATACCTGACCTGAAAACTAAGAGCAGCAGCTGAAGAGGTTCTTCTGACTAGAATTTCAGTAGGTAAGCTCTCTAAAGTCCTTTAGAAGAAAGAAGTATTTAGTAAAATGATGTATTTGTTCTTCAGATAGGAGGTATCTCATTAGCACTATTCTCTAAGGTTTGCCTTAAAAATAGTGTTTTGTTTATTTCCCCAACCCCCTTCTCATGGATGCTTCTCATTCCAGTACTTGGTTTACAGGTTTCCTAAAACAAAGTAAAGGCCCTACAGATCTAATACAACTGGGCAAGGGAAGCAATTAATTTGGAGAGCTATTAGAAATATTCAACTCCTAGGCCACTAGTAGTTCCTTATTCCCTCTTTTTCAAAATTTCTGCAGACAGCTGAAATGCTTATATAGATTTTTAAGGGAAATTAAAGTATTGAAGAAACAAAAATTGTCACAAAAAGCCAAATTTTGCTCAGTTCTAAACTGGTAAACTAGTGGCTCACAGTCCCCCCCCCCACCAACACTTCTCCCAAAGAAATTTGGCTGCAGGCAAGTATCTACTGAAAAAAAACACAAAACAAACAAACAAAAAAGCAGCATTGCACTTGGTAATATGTGCAGGATCAGGGTGTTTATTTAACAGAACACCAATTCTGTGCCATAATTAAAGGAAAAAAATAGTTCTGTTGTATAGCATCAACAAGAAAACTCTTAGACACAATCCAGTTGTGCGAACTGGAGCTTAGATAAAAAAGCAACAGTTTGAGAATGAAACTTCCATCTAAAGAATCAAAATAATTTAGAAGCCCCCATAAAAATGAAGCCCTCACAGTATCAACCTCACCTCTCTTTAGATAGAGCGAATAGTTCCCTTTCTCCCAAAATGGTTGACTAGTACTTTTCGGGTTCTCATTATCATCTTTGCACTCAGTAGTACATATACGGGCGATAGCAAGGGAAAGGTTTTTTCTTTAAAATCAAACAGAAATTATGTTTTCACTCCACTTCCACAAGAGCCAAATATCTATTTTTTGAAGAAACAACTCCTATATATTTACTTCTTCTGAAGGTTAATCTTGATCTCAAGTAATTCACAGGAGTTTTGACTCGGCTAATTATGGGAAATATAACATTGTCTGGAAGAGTATTTCTTTTTATCGATTCACACAAGATGGTCTTGTGTTACAGCATGAGCTCAGGAGTCAGGAAACCAAACTGCATTTCCACTTTTCCATTAATTGTGATCAGGATTTTGTTTGTTTAAGTTTCACACGTGTGCAGTGCTGTCTTGGTGTACAGAATAATACATTATCTACAGGAAAAAAAAAAAACAGTCTTTTTGCTGGTTTTAGTAAGAACTGCTGGTACTTACTGAATTTAAATTGCTCCTCAAACTCTTGCTGTTTCTTTTCTCTCTGCTCCTGAAGTCTTTCGTACAATGAACGTGGGTCATATGCCTCCTCCGGGCATTCTGAAAGAAAGGAAGAAATCAGGAAATTAAACCATTCGTTAGACACATTAAGTCACCCAAACTTCTTAAGTTCTTCAGTGTTTTTGAACTTGTAAGACACAGGGTATTATTACCCTTCTACTTCTATTTTCCATGAGAGTGAAATATTCTCAGCTCTCTTCCTTAAAATCATTAAAATATATCCCATACCTACTGGATCTTCAGGTTTTCGGACCTTTTCCCATTCCTCCTGCCTCCTCTTTCGCCGCTCCTCTAGCTCCGCTTCAGACACAAACCGCTTGTTAATCACAAGGTCAGCAGTCCCATCGCCCCCATCCATTGTGGGACAGGCTGTCAGAAACACAACAGGAAAGACACCAGAGACTTGACTTCCCTCATCACTACCAGCCCTCCTGAAAAGCAGACCTGATGAACGAGCACAGCGAGATATAAAGGAGATGTTACATTCTCATACTACAGTCTAAAGACACAGAAAAATACTTTCTGCACCAGTAAAATTAGCCATTACACTAGGGGGATTAATAACTTCAGCTGTCCAGACCAGCAAGCACTCATTGAGATACCCAATGGCTGCAAAGCTGGTAAGATTAATAGCAGCGCCTAATATTCCTTCTTTCCTGCTTCTTAAAATTATGTCTTCCTCTTAGTTGTCTGCCTCTGGATGCTTTTCTAAAAGTGATATTTCAATGCAATGCTCCTCACCTCAGCTTGGATTTACCTTGGTAAATAGGAGAGAAAAAAAAATAAAGGGAGCGAAAAAGATAGAAAGAAAGAAAAGCTTCTTGCATACTTCTCTTTCACTTGCTATACCTCTCGGGTCTCAAGAAAGGACACGAAACTCAGCCTTCGTTTTATATACTTGTTTGCCCATCCCATGAAGACTTGCAGGAGTCTCCCTATTTTCAATGCTTTCAGAAATCACCAGGTAACTCTCAGTCGCCCAGAGCCTTTTGAATTGCTCTGTATCCAGCCTATACGTGTCATCATCAAAGAGCAATTTGGATTGGCCCAGCGCAAACCTGGAGTCCCCATGAGAACATCAGCAGCAATAATTAACTAATTAATGCTGATTTTTCTTTTCCTTGCACCAAGCCCGCATACTCAAGTACAACATAAACACAGGATAAGAGATGCTCATTTAAAGCCGCGCTACCATCTTGCGTGCCTGATTTCTCCTCATCTCCTTGACATAACTTCAGCCTCAAGGACTACAGGTAACGGCCATGCACTGCTAAGCAGCATTCATTTAGGATCTGGCTCTGCCTGCCTGGCCACACTGGAACAAGCCAGGGCTCCTACAGCCTCCTCGGGAAGGGGCAGTAACTCAAAATAATTCCTAAGGGGAGCCGAGCCCTGAAACTCCCACAGGTACAGCTGCTTTTGTGGGAGTGTTTTTTTGTTTTTGTTTTTTTTTGTAGGTTTTGCCCCAAAATGGCCAGACGGGGGTCCCAACAGAGATCTGGCATAAGGCCCGCACAAATATTTGCTAAGACATGAGGGGACAAGATGGCAAATAACAAAACGGAGGGAGATCAAGACGAAAAAGATTCCAAAGGCAGAGAAAGGAACCGCTGGCAATTTTCCTGGTTTAAGGCAATGAAAGGCGGCCCAAACCCCTCGCCTCAAGCGACGGATCCGCGGGGGCCGCTCAACCGGGAGGGGAAAGGAGGCGCCCGGCCAAGCGCCCCGGGCCCTGACGAGCACCGCCAATGAAGCGCCCCAGAGAGCGGCCCCCGCGTTCGCTCACGCGATCGCTCACCCGGCCCGGCCCGGCCCGGCCCCCGCGCCCGCCCCGGCTGCAGCCCCTACGCGTTACCGCGGCCCGTTACGGCGAGACGCGCAGCCTAGAGCGCCGCCATGGAGCGCCCTCCTCCCCGCTTCGCTCACCACCGCGCCCGCCCCTTCCGCCCGCCGGAGCCAATGGCGGGTGCTCTTCCATAGGAACACCCTCGCCCCTCTCCCTCCGCTAGCCAATCCTAGCCACCCTTCCGGGACGGAGCGCAGGAGGCCGGGT
>JAYECN010527453.1:0-12344 GCA_035222435.1 Microcambeva ribeirae
TGCGTGTGCAGGGGGGTTGGACTAGATGATCTCTAGAGGTCCCTTCCAACCCTAAGCATTCTATGATTCTATGAATTGCTAATGCATTTATTGTCGATAGGCTTTCCTTAGTCATCATCTAAAGCCCACAGGAAATGCTTCAGTGGGTTTTTATGTAGGCTTTGAATCAAATTCTAAAATGTAACCTCCTGTATTTCATCTTTACTTTCAGAGTATTTTAAACCTTGATTTCCCTCCCCTCACTTTTTTTTTTTTCTTATTTTTTTTTTCCCCCCTAGCTGGCAGTCGATCTAGTTCTCCAGGTAAACTCTTAGGAAGCGCCTATGGTGGCCTGAGCAGTGGATCATCCAGAGTCCAGGCGGTGTCATCATCATCAGAGAAACGCAGCAAGATCCCTCGGAGCCAGGGATGCAGTCGCGAGACGAGTCCCAACAGGATAGGACTAGGTAAGAGCAGCCACTGCAGTGACACATTGATCAGGGTGTTCAAAGGAAGTTTTTTTTTTTTTATTATTTGCTAGGAAATTAAGTGTTACTGTCACCTTTGGGTTCTTCAGCTAGCAAGTTAATGTGTTTATCTCAAGAAATGTTCCATTTTTGATTGCAGCTTGTAGGAAAGTAGTTCTCGTTTTCTAGGTTGAGCCATAGTTTCAGAGTGGGCTTGAGATCATCATGGGAAGTCTTCTGTTTGAAAGCTGACATGAGCGATGCAATTGGTTCAGGCAGCAAAAAGAATTAAGTGACATGAAAAATATCTCATTTGGCATCAGTGACTTAGCCCTAAAGGGAATTGAGTGATGTTTTTGTGAAGTCAGTTGGTATCAAGGGCAAAGAGCATCTTGAATTATTTTAGAAATCTTGTAGCTTAAATAATTTGCTGCTGCTTATCCTAGATATCTTGGAGCCGTTTCCCTAGATGATATTTTAGACCTATCCTCTAATTAGTCTGAGACAGGAATATCAGAAATTGTGACTGTTATATAGATATTCCATAATAGTTTTATTTTCAAATTTATCAGCAGACTCTAGTTAGGTGAATAAACATCCTTATATAGCAACTTTTGTTTACATGGTGTGAAGGTGCTCTGTGACTAAAAATGGTGGTTTTAGTTTTGAAATAAAATGGAAATGTTTTCAGAAATTTGACTGAATTTTATAGAGAGGAAGATCATTTTTAAAATAACATTGTTACTGCATTATTCTGTGCCAGTAAAGAAATTACTAGGAGATTGAAATTGATTGATATTTTAGTCTTAATGTTAATTGAAATTTTAACTATTTAGGTCTTGTATTTTGAATTTAAGCTGCTGTTTAGAGCATGTTAGTTGAGAGCTATGTCTTATTTGTTCATTGTTCAAATATACTGAAATGAATTTAAAGTACCAGAGCACACATGCTGTGTTGTGATCCATAAAAAAATTCCATGTTGTTTATTGTGACTATCTTTCCAAGTGCAAAGTTCTTCTCATGTCTAATCTATTTTATGACCTTTGTATGTATATACTGTGCTTTTCTGTTCATTGCCTTTAAGATGTAAAGCGCCTTCTAGGTTTAAGGAATCATTAGTCTGCTATCACTCTGCAAAAAAAAAAAAAAAAAAAAAAGTTGTTTTCAAAAGGAAACAAAAAATGATGGCTAATACTGTCAAGTATGTTTAAACTTCCTGTATTTTTGTTGTTTGATTTGAAAGAGTCTTTAGTATTAGAAGGGAATTTGCTTTTTGTGAAATGCTCACTCTTGGGTTGCAAGCTTTCAGGTAGATTATGGGAGCCTCAAGAATTCCTTTGAAAGGGTAATTTATATCTCATTAGTCTGATGTGTTCCCTGTGAACACAGTCAGTGCTTGGTCTTTGGGAGTGGGAGAAAACCTAAACTGCTTTTTTTCTGCTTGCCCAGGTGACCAAAGCCTGATCTTTTGGGCTCTCAGGAAGCCAGCACAGGAAAGACTGAGCCTTGTGTTGGCTTTAGCACTTGGCTGCAGAAATTTTATGCCTTTATTGGATTTAAAAATTGTAATGTTGGTTTGGATTGGGATAAGCTTTGAGCTGTTACCTTTGTAACATTATCCCATTGTATTTATTAATTTCTGGCATAGTGCTTACAATATTTTGCATTTATCGTGTTGCTGAAGTTCCTGTTTTTCCCCTTTCCTTTTTCTTCTTTTTAGTCATCCATTTCATTAAATAGCCTCCCATTCACCTTCATCTTGAAGTTGTGCATTTTGATACTTATATTTTGATAATGTGCTTGTCTAACTCTTGGGCTGAAACCTTGAGTCTGTGCATCACACTGCAGTGCAACAAGTGTTGAACAACCTTGAATGCCAGGCTGTTAGAATTAGGTGATTTGTGGTCCTGTTCATATGTTAATTTGCAGAGGTGACTGAGCTGCAGCAGGACCAGTGTTCGGTGTGCGAGAATAAGTGCAAAGAGAACATGAGTCTGTGTGTGCAACTGGGCTTTAGGCAAGAACTAGCCACTTTCTAGGCTCTTCTGAGGATGAGGGCAATGACAGGCTAATGTTGCCTGTGTTGTAGGTGCCATCTTGCTGGACATGGGCACGTCATGGAGGAAGCTTTCTTCTGCTGGTTGGAAACTCAAAGCAGTAGTTTTTTTGTGTGGTGGTGGTTTTTTTTTTGTTTGTTTGTTTTGTTTTGTTTTCCAACAGACTGCACAACTGTGGCACTCTTTGAATGAGAAGGTCCTGCCTGGCCCCTCCTATGGCCCTGGGCTGTGGTGTTCCTTAATTCTAAGCTTACCTTTGTTGTCCGGTACATGGAAATTAGTAGTGGTGTTACCTGTCTGGGGAAGGAAGAGCATAGTTCACATATTCTCATTTCTTTTGGATCCTTGAAGGAGGACTTTCCTAGGAGCGATGCATGTTTCTGGTGTGTCGAAGGTTCATCACCATGAAGTTAATTCTGTTGCATGGGTCAGTAGGGCCTTGTCCTAACTGGTGTTGCAGTGCAAGGGCTTGCTGAGGATCAGCCACCTGCTTGTGTCCCAGAGCACGCTGTCAGCAGCGGGGATTTAGCTTCAGGACAGCTTCTACTTCTGACTTGGGGAGATGAGAAACCAGATCCTGGAATGCCAGCTGGATTTGAAAGAAGTTGAGGGATTTGGAGCTAATGTCAGTCCACAAAACATGAAGCAGGCACAGCTGGCCGTGTGCTTCACGTAGCACTTTCTATGTTGGGTTTATGCTAGTGTGCTTAATGGAAAGCTGAAGGAAGAGCTTTCCTTGCCTGCTGGTTGCACCCCACTGCGGTTTTACAGTTACTGTTTTGTTAGCAATTATAGACTGTAACAGGCTTGCACTGCTGTAAAGGAAGCATCTGCCGATCTGAGAGTGAATTCTTCTCTTAGTGTGTGGTTTTAATAAATGCAGGTTTCTCCTACATGGTAGAGTGGTCAGCAGGGGAATGGGTTGAGCCCTCCCAGTGCTGTTTGCATTTATGTGTTTACACAAGTGTATTTGATTAAGGCAGCCTACTGGTGTGTTTATAACACTGTGCATCGCTTCTGCCTTTCCATGTGAGATTGGTAAGACTTAGTTGTACAGGACACATCTAGAAAGCTGTGATGTTGTAACTATCCTACCCTTGTGCCTGTCCGTGGCAAAGATTCTAATTTTTCTGTTACTAGAACTTTCAAGCTGTCCACTTCCATTCTCCTTGCTCCTTTTAATTAAATTTGTTATTTATTTAGTTTCTGTCCAACTTCTAGGGGTTGCTAATTTTGAAATGGAGTTTAGTGGCTCTCTTATCTGGCTTTGCCTACACTGCAAAAACAAGAGTGTGATGGTGTGAGAGACTTGTCTGAATGACTCTAGTGCTGGCACTTACTTCTGGCAGTGTTTGAAGAATAATACCTTGAGCAGGGGTGGTAATACTCTCATATGTTAGGAGATCACATACCATAGTTGAGGAATTGCAGGGCAGGTGACTGAGAGTCCACCCCAAGCAGACTCGTCCTTCTGTTCTTTTCAATCCATTCTTTTTTCTTGTTTTTCAAATCTGTATCCAGTAACATGCACACATTCTGCTTGTTATCCATGAACTACTCAGTTTGCTTTGAGTTTTTTGTTTGTGGAGTCAATATTGTTTCATCTGTGGTGTTGTCCTGCTAGTCCTTTTTCATGCAATTGAAGAAATACATATTCCTCATGCATTTTCTTCAGCATAAAGCATGTTATGTTTTGTTAAGGAAGGAGAATATGCAGTGTGCATCAGTTTACAAAATTTTAATCATTCACGTCTCCCCCTCCCTAAAGAGCCGTTACTGGTTGTAGTATGGTTGTGTGAGAGTAAATGCTGATGGATGAGATGCTTAAGAAAAATGACTACTTGTACAAACTGGATGTGAAGGCTGCCATTATTTACATACAAGCGTGAGACCCAAGAATGAGATGTTTGCTTCTGTCTAGCCCTCAATTCCAGGTTAGTGTGCTTGTGCTGAAGACTCGGAGTGCTACTTTCACCTGTGAGCTTTTTCTTGTCATTCTCAGCTGAAACTACTGTACTCGTGCTCTCTAATTTCATCCACTTCATACTATTTAGTCTGTCCTGTTTATTATAAGACCATCTTCTTAACTCAGTCGGAAGTTTTGGGAATTGTATGATCTATTCAACTTGGTCAATGGCTCATCTTGTGTTGTCCAGCATCGAAGTTCAGCCATCAGAACCATTAATTGATCTATGAGTTTTTTGAAAATTGGGAGCAATCTGACAAACTAAGAATTTCTCAGTAGTCTATACTTGAATTTTAAATTATAACCATGAAGTTTTCTATTTTGTTCTGTACTGCTCTGCTTCAAAGGATACCATTATGCCCAATGCTTAACTGACCTTTTAAAAACAGGGATTTTATGTTCTGGAGTGGCTCTTCTAATGGCTAACGTTCTCCTCCGAGAGAGGCTGCATAGGTATTCATAATTCCATTTCTTAATAAAACCACATTAGCAGTCTAGGGAACTGTTTTTCTTAGCTTGACCCTAGGCATTTATATTCTATATATGAGCCAACAGAGATTTCTGAGAACATAAGTATTCAGAAGCATGCAGATAGCACTGATTTTATAAATATGAGGACACTGAAGTTTGAGGATGAAGCAAGTTAATGTTATGGGTGCATGCCTCTGCTCTCTTGTCATCAAAGCTGATGGTTAGTTTTATTCTATGCCCTGGGAAAAAAAGAAAGGTTATTCCTGAACACTCATTTAAAGTTCACTGCTGCCTTTTCAAAAAAGCGAAACAAAATTCCTTTTTAAACATTACGTTCTTAAAGATAAACTTGCAGCAGTTAGTTGCCATTCTCTATTACAGAGGAAGATTTTATCTTTCTCAGCTGTGCACAAAGCTTTTTATATAAAGTATTGTAAATGTCTGATATCAGAATTATACAATTTGCAGAGGAATAATCCTTTTGCTTTACATAAGTCACTTATTTTCTAAACATCTTCCTTAATATTCAAGTTCTTTATTTTAATTAGGATGTTAAATGACCTTCTAAGGCCTAGCTCTTTTTTTTATTATTTTTATTTATTTATTTATTTTTATTTGGGTAAAATTTCCACTGAAGTCAGTGGGTTGGCTTTTTTTTTTTCTTTTTCTCCCTCTCTCTCTCTCTCTCTCTCTCTCTCCCTCCCTCGCTCCCTCCCCGAAAGCAGCTTAATCTCCTCTCTAGTGCTCTCTGTTTGGCAGAGCTGCGTGTGCACATGATGAGGTTCTCTGCCACAGCTGATAGGCAGGAGCCTTTTGGGCTCTGGGAAACTGAACCCTTGATAGCTGCCAGACCTGAGATAAGAGTCTTGCTGATGTAGGGCTTTTGTCAAAGCAAAGAATATACTTAAAGGTTCTCCTTAAATGCACATGTGTCTCAATGTATGTGTCTATAAAACCGTAAATATAAGGTCTTAGATATATTTGAGGAACAGAAATTAGATATTGTTTGTTGAAGAACTGAAGTTTTTGCTGCCTTAAAATGCAAACCACTTTGCAACCTGTCTTTCTGGTGGTTAGGAGCTAAGTGCTTTTCCTGGTATCTTTCAGTGTAAATCTCTGCAGGCCTGTACAGAACATCTTTTTTTTTTTTTTTCCCCTCCCCACGATACTTGTTTGTGATAAAACTATCATTATAAAAGCCATATCTATGTAAAAATAGCATATTGGTATTGTGGCTACTTTTAAAAATTCTCATCTGATTAAGAGTGCTTCCTCTTACTTTCAGAAGGGTGTTTATCTTGCAAATAAGGGCAAAATCTTCCAGAAAGGTTTCCTTTAGCTGCATCTGATTTGCATGTTCTGTAACAGTAGAGAGCCCCTAAATGATTGAAGATCTCCTGCTCTACTTGAATAACTATTCAGGTTGCTTAAGAATAAAGCAGACTGTGAACTAGACATCTAACACCACTGAAATCTCGCACCACAGCCCAGCGTGTAACGTAGTTGGTTTGTAAGAGCCAGAGCTGGCTGCTGCAAATGATAATTACTAATGTAATAATTACCGTAACTAACAGAAATGTGACTTGACTTTGAGCTTTCTGTCCTCATTAAACTTGTTCACCTTCTCTGAAACTCTCCATGCTGCATGCTAGCACGGAGCAGTCGCATCCCCCGACCCAGCATGAGTCAGGGGTGCAGCCGCGATACCAGCCGTGAGAGCAGTCGAGATACAAGCCCTGCTCGGGGCTTCCCTCCGCTCGGTGAGTACACGTAGGCGTTGGAGATTTAAGGGTCTGTTATTATTATTGTTTTCTTCCTTTTTGCCTGTTCTCATTCACTGCCCTTTCAAGATACTGGCAGGTGGGATGAGTTGGTTTCCTCTCCTCTGTTGGAATCCTGATATGCTCCCCCTTTCCAACCCTGTTTTCTTCTGCATGCCTCAGTTCTGGTTCTCAGCATTTCACTGTTAGTAGGAAAGCAGTTCAGTCTGAACTCCAACAATTCTCTGTTTCATGAAATCAGCTTGTATGGGGCTGCTGTGCTTCATTTTGCAGCTGTGATGGAGATTTATGGGAGCACAAGCCTGTATTTATTTTCTAAGTCACAGTGAAGTTGCCAGCAGCACTGTAGCCTATTGTTGATTGACTCCAATTATGTGTGTGTGTGTTTTTTTTTTCTTTCTTTTTTTTTTTTTTTAAAGAGCTCGATGCAGGAAAAGTAAATAATTTCAGTAGTAAATCTCCCATAAAGACATCTTTTTCTTCTTTAGAGGTTGTCATTCACCAATTAAGAGGTGGCACATGCCATTTTGTAGGGATGTCTTTTCAAGAAAAGCTGGGTTTTTAAAGCACCTTAAGTGTACAGCACAAATAGAAAATCTCATTACAGCTACCACATGCAGAAGTTTTAACTGCACTGGGCTGAAAACAGGATAGTTAATGTTTCTGATCAAATATCATATCATATATCTATATTTTTTCAACCAAATACATTACTTGTTGTATGAAAGATTTGTTTGTCCTCTCAGATGTAATGAAATACAGTTGATCTCCAGGACCTCTCTGTTTATATTACAATTTTGTAGTTATGTATGTGGTTCAAAGTGAGAAAGAAGCTTTTACAGCTTTAAAGAAGGCTGAAGAATGTTATTGAATTGTTATTTGTCACATACTGGCAAAAGATAGCTTTACCAAGCACTGCGGAACACAGCATTTGGGGTTTGATTTTGTTATAAAAACGTTGTTAAAAAATATGGACAGATAAGCTATTTGGTTTTTGTAGTTGATGTATTGTACATTTAATAACTTTTTAAACTAATACAGCTGATGTCATTATTGATTTGCTTATTTGTCTCAGCTTCGGGTGTTATCGGTGGAGAGGCTCTTGTTATTGTGCCTCTTAAAATCTTTGGCAAAATTCCCAATGATTTCAGTGGAGGAGAGTAGAATCTTCAAATTAGTACTAGAAAAGCTTTAGGATTAAACTTCATTGGTATAGCACAGAGCTGCAAAATCCGTTTGCTTTATCAATAAAATTTCTTTTCCTGGTAAGAAATGGAAGGGAGGAGTTCAGCTTAATATTGGCATCTAGCTGCTTAAGAAACATAGCATCTTTATTAAGAGAATTGACTTGATAGTAAAGCTTTAAACGGATAGTAAATTTTTAACTGTAGTTTGTTCTTTTTAATCATCTGTCTAGCTTCTATATAAGATAATGCAGTTTTCTGTAATCAAAGTGTTTAAGAATGATGGATTTCAGGAGAAACTGCACAGTGCTTGGTGGTGATATTCTGTTTCCTTTATGTCAGTGAAAATAGATTAATTGAAACAGCTTCGTGAGCCCTCCTCCCAAAGGATAAATACAGACTACCAGATTCACAGTAGGTTTGATTTTGGGGCACCACCACTGAATTCTGCCTTGTCTGTCGAGTACAAAGCTTGTTACAAATATCTATTACAATTTTTTTTTTTTTTTTTTTAAATCATTTTGGATGCCAAGGAAAATTACAAATTAACTTAAAAAATTTCATGACCTGAAGATTATTTCATCTGCAAAAGTGTTCTTATACAAGTCATTAAGGGCAAGTGAGGGTATAAGGTAGGCAAGCAGTATCAGCATAATAATAACCCAGCATAATAATAAGTTATGATCATCTTGTCGGTTTCTGTATTTTCACTGAAATGCTATAAACTGGATGCTTATGTTCATAAACTTTCAAATGAGCTACAGAATTATTTAGAAGAAATGCGTTCTTGATAATTCAAGGCAAAACAGTATTCAAGGCAATTCAACATAATTCAAGGCAAGACAGAGTCTCTTTAGAATCCAGCTAATAAAAATACTGATGCTAAGATCATATATTATGTGTATATACAAGATAATCTTACTGTACATAGTCTATTTAACTCATATGAGTGAACTATATTTTGGGTAGCTATATGTAAAGGAGAATCTGTGCATTTAACAGCATTATGGGCAATGCCAACACTGATGTCCTGACCTTGCACATTTGTTCTGCTTACTTGCAAGTCTCTCCGGGCAACTGTGCCATGTGCACCAAGCACCTTGCTTCCTAAGGTGAGAAGCACCAGTGAAGAGTCAGTCTTGCACCCTCAGCATCCTTGCAGAGGTGTGATTTTAAATATAGATAGATATTTGATTCCTGTTTCTTCTTGGGCCTTAATCTTGCAGTGACATCCACAGGGGTACAGTGGATGGCTTGGGAGAGAGCAATTGCAAGATCAGGATCTTAGTTGTGAGGCTCAGTCCATAATCCTCTATTGATGCTGCAAATCTTTTATGAGTTACTCATGGTGTCAGTGGGTTTGTTTTCTTCTCTGTTTTGAAAGACCACATTGCATATTCTGTATAGCTTATAGCTAAGCTCTCCCTATTGGGAGAAAACACGGTTTTCGTTTTCCTTGTTTTTTCCTTTTCTATTTTATAATGTTAGTATTTGTTTCTGACTGTTTTGTGTAAAAGAGAAGACTTAAAATTTTTGTATTGCGCATGCATAATTAACTAAGTTTACTTGTATTAGAAGGTTATTTGGGCTATTTTTCATTTTCTCTACGGTAATAGTAAGGATGGTGAAGTAACAAGGCCTTCAGTGAAACTGTGATGACGAACTGCTCACATGAGCATTTAAGACTTCCTTGGGTCAGTTGCTAAGTGAGCATTTTATTGGTGACACGGGGAGAACCCCTTTGGAGGGGAAGCTAAATTTCTGGAATGACCAGACCAGCTTTCTGCTTGCTGTATAAGCAACTCACCTTTATGCTAGATTCAAGAACTGAAAACCTTCTCTCCAAACACATTTTACAATTTATGTCCTGCTGAAAACTGGAAATTGAAGTGGGAGCTAAATTTGATTTCAGCTCTTCCACACCTGTGTATGCTCTGTTGCTACTAACAGTTTGTGTTTGTGAGCATGTGGTGTAATTCTATATACATGTATATGTGTGTGTATTCAGATTAGTATCTGTGTGCATATATATGTATATATTTAGATTACAGAAACATGTATACAATATTTTTTAAAGCTGAAGACTTTTGGTAGCAACAGAAATAATTGTGTCCATGTTTTTAATTTTTTTTTTTTTTTAAATATATATATAAATATATATCAAAAGACCCCCTATATGCACTGGTGGGCTGACTCCTGTCCCTGTATGACTCCTTGTACTCTTTCCACCTTTGTGGTAACTCATTCTCTTTGGTAACTTTTTGTACGTAGGCTAGAATGTTGTGGAAAGTACTTGCAAGCACAATTTCTAAGCATTCATCGTGGCTTCACTTTGGGGTTTAGATGAGACACATCTAAATCCTGTAGTTATATGCTCCATGTTCTCACACTGTCTGTCTTCCAGATGTGTGGTTCTGGAACATGACTGACATGCACTGATTTATTTTATTTGTTTATTATGCTGAACTGCACCAAGTTTGGGACAGTTACAACTGAGTTTTGTCATGCATCGTGTTTACGGGCGAGGGCGAGCGGGGAAGCTGTGGATGGAGATATCACTGTGGGGCTTGCACTGTATCTGTTATGCTTTCATATACAACGTCATTCCCCTGTCACTATAAAACACGTATACTGATAGTGGTCATGTGCATCCCCTTTGGACTGTGGCATTTCTGTCTTGGGTTAAATGTGTGTTAATCCTGTGGGTGTTGCCATTCCTTTTACTTGCAGCTTCTCGACGTCATTCCAGGTCCACTAGTGCTCTCTCCACTGCTGATTCTGTTGGGCAGTCAGGTGAACAAGTGCTAACTGCATGAATCTGCTTTGTATTCATCTTGTTTTACACCATTTTAACGCTTGTCATCACGTGCATCAGCCAGCACTTAAGCATGTGCTTCTCACAGCTGTCGGGCCCCTTGTTCTGTTCGTTCAACGTGGCTTTTTTGTTTCAAGTTTCATTTATTGATTTTTTTTTTTTTTTTTTTTTTTTTTTAATTTTATGTATTAGGAATATTGTGAGCAGTGTTTAAACAAAGGGTGATCCAGGGCTTTCTCAGTTCTCCTGCAAACTGGATCAGTTGTGCAAGATGAATGATGCAGAGCGCTTGCAGCTTCTGGTTTTTCCTCCTTGGCAGTGTAGTGGTCCCTGTTGCCTAGGTCTAAGGCCCAGTGAATCTGATCCCACTCGTTGCCAAATATCATGGATTCCTGCCTCTGTTAATGGAATTTCTGTGCAGTATCTGTCCAAAATGCACAAAAGAGCAAAATTTAAACACTTAATGACCCTTTGAAATGACATGGGCATAACACTTGCTGACCTGTGTTATGTATAATTCTGAAGGCCTTGTCCTAAATGCATGAAAGTTGGAAAAATGATTCCTGGGCTCCAAACAATTAATGCTTGATGTAATGAGAAAAATCTGCACATTCTAGTTGTCTTCTTCCCCAGCCCTGTGTTGGGTTTCTCAGTTGCTGATTGCCTGTAACTGCCTTTGGAATCAGCATATTGTACTGGGAATCTTAAGAAATGAATGAGGGCTTCTAGGCTTCGAGTCCCTAAAAATTAACTGAGAAGGGGAGATGATGAAGAAAATGAATGAGGGCTCCAGCATTTGCTCAGAGGCTAAATTTGCAAAAAGAATGAGTGGTTTTGAAAGTTATTTAATTATTCTCTTTTCAGGTAGCGAATGAAAAATATTTTATTTCTCTCAAGTCTAGCTTAAGTGGCTGTCACTTAACTAAAATGCTCTGAACATTTTAGGAAGTAACTCTGCAGAAATGACACGGCTGATATGACTATCTTTGGTATTTTAAAAGCAATCATTTGAATTTGGAGTATTTAAAAAATAAATTAAAAAAAAATAGTAATACAGATCTAAGCATCCTTAGTTTTCTACAATACAGATCCTTCAGTTTTCTGCAAAATTTATTGCATGCTTGGCTCCAGGGATTTGGTACAAAGCATAATTATACCACAGTTGTCTTGGTCCTACAGAAGGTTCAAACTTCACTAAAAATGGCAAAATTGAGCCAAAAAAAAAAATTAGTTGGGGTTCTTCCCTGAGTAGATGTAAGAATACGAACTCTAGTCAGGGAGATGAGGAAATATAGCTAGAGCCCTTTGGGCTTTCCTTAGCCCTTGCCAGTAGTGTTGGGCTTGTTCATGGGAATTATTCTTGAAGCCAAATGGGTTCCTGACACTAAATTACACGTCTTCCCAGGCCTCTTCTAAGGTACCTGTCCATCTAATACCTGCTCTTGGGTACAAGATTGGCATCTGGCAAAGAAGCCCGGAGTGACTTGTATTATGTGTTTTGGTTATCTTTAAATCTCTATTTGAAAAGATCCCTGTGATAGCCATGGAGACAGTTACAAGCCAGCATGCCACATTCTACTTACCCTTTTTTTTTTTTTTTTTTTTTTTTTTAAAAAAAGCTCCT
>JAYECN010527463.1:0-12341 GCA_035222435.1 Microcambeva ribeirae
GGCGCAGCTGGAACGCTGCGCCCTCGCTGCCCGCGCCGGCCCGGGGCAGCGGGCGGCAAGGGAGCGCTCCGACGCACCCCGGCACGCCGGCCCGGTGGGGCAGAGGCCTCTCCTCCGCAGGAACAGAATTCCGGCATTCTTCCCACAGGCAAACTGTCTGAGCAGGAGGCGAGGGGCAAGGGAAACCACGCGGTACGAGAAACGCAAAGGCCGCCGTTCCCAAACATCAGCTACCAAGCAGGTGCCCCCCACGCGGACAGCAAAGACGTTCCAGGTCAGAAGGAAGCGGGCAGCGAGCGGCAGGCCCGTCGCCGTGTCCCGTGACCGGCAGAAGGGCTGCGGCTTTCAGGCTGCGACGCGGCGAGAGGAAAGGCAGCACTCCTCCGCACTCCGCCCCGCGGTCCTCAAGGAACGGCGCGGCGACCAAGAAGCGCCCTCACGTCCCACACCGGCTCCGTTCGGCAGGCCGGGAGCCCCTTCCGTGGGGAGGCGGCCCGGGACGGCGCGCGGTGCGGGCGGCGCGCTCCGAGCAGCCGCGCGCCCCGGGGCGTCATCGCAGGGCGCGCTCACTGCGCAAGTTGATGAGCAGAAGCCGCTTCGTTCACGAGCGCTGCAGGGCTGGGCGGCCACCACGGGGACCCCCGGGGTCCGGAACACAGTTGAGCTGCCAAACTGGTATTTTTAGTTCTCCCTCCTCTCTGAAACCAGGCTGGGGTTTAACCTGCTCTCTGCAGCCGAAGGGCCAGGGGCGGCACTGCGGATTGCTTCCTGCGGGTTGCTTCCTGCGGATTGCTTCCTGCAGATTGCTTCCTGCGGATTGCTTCCCGCGGATCACCCCTCCCTTCCAAACCCACCTCTTGCCAGCTAAGCAGAAAGGCCCTTCCAAACAACGGGCACACCTAGCTCTTAATGAAAGGTACCTCAGGAGGTATCTAAAACAAGTTTTGGAGAAAATTCAAGCAGCAAAGGCCTCTACATTTGTGGCTAGGCCTAAGGAAAAAAAAAAACTAGGTCTCTGAGGAGATTCCAGCTTTATTAGCGGTTGGGAAATTTGGACATTTTGATTTAATCCGGGAAAAAAAAAAAAATCCCCCCCACCTGGAAGCGCGTGCTTTCATTCACGTGCCAGAGCAAAGCAAGCAGTTCGGTGAGAGCAAAGCAAGCAGTACGATGCTCGCCATGCTGCAGGAGAAAATACCCTGAACAGCGACAGAGCAGAAACACCAGTCCCAGGTTTGGTAGGCCAGAGTAAGGAAAGTTTGGAAACGCTTTGCTTTCTTTTCAGAATGGAACAGCCAGCAAATAAGGGTGTTTAAAACGAATCCCGCTCCTCCAGAAGTGAGCCTTACACCTCCTCTTGGCCTTTCCCGCCTCCTCCACGGGGTCTGTTAAAACCTGGGAAACGCGTTCGGAGCGCCGAGGCCGCCACGTTTGCCGAAGTCTCCCTCAGCCAGGGCTTTCAGGCGAGTAAAGGCAGAGGCGCCGCTGCCTGCGCTAGCGGCTCCGCTCGCGCCCGCGCGCACCCCGCGCACGGCGCCCTCGCCCCGCGCGCAGCCGACGCGCCGAGGCGTTAAGGCCGATTTTGCTGTGCACGTCGTAGCACGGCGTCGCTCTGCAATCGCTCTGCAAGCGGTGAGATAAGGCGAAGCACTGCGGTGCTGTGAAGGCTAACAGAGCGTCACATCTTCTGCAAGGAAAAGGCTTTACAGGAATGCCGATTTCTGCAAAACCGCTTTTAGGGTGGGAGCTGAGTAAAGGAAAACTCGTACTTGGGAAGCAGGCTTTGGTTTTGCAGTATTAGCTTCACTGCAACCTGTTTTTCTCATCCAAAAAGAACAAAAAGCAGAAAATGTTGATTGAATAGATTTTGTTTTGTTTCTTTTTTTCTTTCTTTCAAAAGAGCTGCTCATGTCAAAAAGCGTCAGAACACAATCAGAGAGCTTTTTCCCTCTCTTCGGCATGTTTCTGACAGTGTTTAATCATTACCTTCCAAATTAGCTTTGACAATGACGGCAAATAAACAGAAAAAAAATATACATGTATATGTGTATACATGCAACGACATCCCGAACGCGGCCCCCTCCGCTCTGCAATGGTCGACCTGCCACGCCGAGCGTTTGCAAAGCAGGTTCACTGCCACTTTAACCCGGTGCGTGTCCCCAGCCCGGGTTTGAGACCAGCCCTGGTCTGAGATGCAACATCGGGCGCTTTCAGGCCGTGCCCTGCTGACAAGGACGGAGGCGGGAGGGAGGTTACGGCTGGAAGCGCCGATGCCGCGGCCGGCAGCCCCTGCGCCGCAGAGGGAGGAACGAGGAGCACTGGGGCTTCACTGCTTCTGCAGCTGCCTCAGGCTCCAGCTGCTTACGCTCATCTACTGCTTTTAAGGAGCAGAAAAGCTGCTTTCTCCACGAAAGGGGAAGGACGCCCAAAAAGGGAGAATCTCCTTTCTGTGCTCCCTCCATCACTTTGCACTTCGCTCCAAGCTGAACCGAACGAGCACGGTCTAGGTCTGAGCAAGGCTCACCCGAAGGCGACGCCAGGGAAACCAGCAGCCCCCAAGGCCCAGCCTCGGCCCGCTCGTCGCACCCAGAGCTCCCGCCGCAGCAGCGTTTGCCACGCGAAGCAGTTCCAAGAGGAGCTAAAATAAATAAAAAAGCACGACGGCAATCTGGGGCTCGAGCCAGCATCACGCAGCTCGCGTGGCTTTGCCCACAGGGTGCAGAGTAAGAAACTGCATTGCAAACAAGAGCAAATAAAAAACAAAATAAATCGGCAAGCAGTGGGGCGCCTGGCCTCGCCGCAGGTGAGGGTCACAGCTGCCTCGCACTTCTTGCCCTGATTTCAATTTATTGTGTGTTTTTTTCTTCTCTCTCTCCTGGCGGCTCTGCAATGGCTGAGAGGAGCTGAGCACGTTGCATTAGAGCTTTCCTTACCCCTAGAGAGGCTTTTGGGGTTAGTGAATGATGACACTACAGAACCTACAGAAAGGAAGAGTGATCTGCTGGCACCAACATACTCATTTTCTGGCAAGTTCTGATGAAAATTAACGAGAAATACATGCAGTCGTGGTCATATTAGCCAATATTGACTCTCTTGGACTAGTTACCAGATGAAATCATGCCCTGGAATGCAGTCCACTTTGCCAGGAGCATTATTTCGCTCTGGAATTCAATTTTTCAACCCCAGAAACAACCCCGTTATGTCTAAGCTGGAAATTCCAGACAAGAGTGTCCCATTTTAAACATGCACTTCAAGTTTTAGTAAAAAGCAACACAAATAGCTGCTCCGGTGCCGCGAGCCCGTCCCAGCCTTCGTCGCCGGCTGCAGGCCAAGGGCCTCCCCGCAGCCTTTCCTGCCCAGCGGGCTCCTCCGCTGGGGGACACTAAAGAGCAGGGACCAGGCGGTGGCTCTGTTTTCTTCGGCGGGTGCCGGCGCGCCGCGTGGGAAGCACGCTGCCCGCAGCCACGCTGCCCGCAGGTCGACGCTGCCGGCGCGCGAGGGTATCCCGCAGCTCTGCGCGGCGCTGCAGATGGGCACGGCAAGCAGCAAAGCGCAGCGCAAGCAGGCGCCAGAAAAATGTGCCATCGTATGCCCCCGAAACATCAGAACACTCCCCTACCCACCGACAACGTGTTTTAATTCCTGCCTTAATTTGCAATTCCCTCAGACGCATTCTGTGTCTGAAGGAAACTTATCAGGAGATGAAGAGAGCCAGAAATCCGCTCCGATGCGCTGTGCACATCCTTTCCAGAACAGCCCTGGAATCCTTCGAGCGTGCCCGCAGCACACAAGTGACAAGAGGACACCAGGTAGGTGACACGCCATCCTTGGCATTGCCAGGACAGGGCAGCCCGGAGCGCTGCCCGTATCTGCCGCGTGCGCGCTCCGCGTACGCGGGAGATACGGCCGCCCCCTTCCTCCCGGGACGGGCGAGGAGTCTCCGCGTGGAAAGTAGCTCACGACACACTACGTACACGAGGGCTCGCCACGACCCATCCTCAGCTGCTCCACTTGAACACTATTCATCTAATTTCTCCGTGATTATCTCTTCAGAAATTGGATCCAGCTGTTCAGTAATCTTCTGTGGGAGGTTAATGAATATTGCTGAGCTTGCAGAACAAAATGTTGAGCTTCAAACAACTCCGGGGTTCATTTTTAATGAAATGTTTTAAATTCTTGGATTTTATCTATTTTGCAAGCTTCAGAAGCAGCCCCGGTGCTCTTTTAAGTTGCTTCCTTGATTTTTTTTTCATAAGAAGGAACTCAAACTCATGTATGAAAATGCATCACATTGTTG
This sequence comes from Microcambeva ribeirae, assembly GCA_035222435.1. Lineage (NCBI taxonomy): Eukaryota > Metazoa > Chordata > Actinopteri > Siluriformes > Trichomycteridae > Microcambeva > Microcambeva ribeirae. Next base: position 4,298 of record JAYECN010527463.1, read on the forward strand.
CTCTTTTAACCCAAACAGTATGCAAAAATCAAAGCGTTCCCATCTTGTGCCCATGAAAAATTGATACGGCTCCAGTATCTCTTTGCAAACGAGTAGGACTGCACACAAGAATCTACAATAAGTTCTACTTTCATGAACACACAGGGGAAGAAACGTAAGAGCAAAGAAGAGCTCTTGGGAGCGGGGAGGGCGCTGGGAGCTGGTATCAAACACGCTGAACTCCTGCCGCCCCGCAGCGCACCGGGTTTGGCCCCGGCGTCGCTGAGCTGATCGAGGCCCAGAAGCGAGACCGCCCTCTCTCCAGGGTTCTGTCCAAAGCAGCTTTGCCTCGGCGTCCTTCAGGACCGAACTCTTCCTTTTTTCCTCCATTTCTCTGCGTGGCCTTCACGGAGGGGGAGAGACGGGGGGAGCTCATCAGATCAGAGGCCCCTGTAAGCAACACCCAGCGAAACCTTTTCACTTGGCACTGGCTCAGCCCTTACCTTGCTGGACTCTATGTTCGCTGGGTCTGCTATTATTACCCTGTTACCGAGAAAGAAGCATTAATGGCTTTGTTGTCTGGCCAGAACGCAGGGGGCTTAGTACATGGACAGATGCTTGCCAGGTCTGTGACTGTGCCTATTTTTGTCTTCCAGCACCAGTGCATATTTTTGCCACCGGAATAGGAGAACAAAGCTGGGTAACCCCTCCTGGGCTTGCAGAGCTTTCTGCTCTTTGTCCAGCTCCTTTAATGCCCACGTGCTTCAGCCAAGATGTACGAAACAAACATATGGCAAAGATGAGCCCTGGCTTAGGGAACGTTTCATTCAGGAGGTGCAGAAAGAAACACCCGCCCGAGTCCCCTGGGCACAGGCAGGGTGTAGGCTTTGCTTCCAAGAAGCTTTAGTGCAGCTTGCTTGCTTCATTCCTCATGTCGTGGGCGACTTCGGCTCCGCATCTCTACTGCGTTCCCCGGCCACGCAGCCCTGGGATCTGTCACTGGGGCCGACTTGTTCATCTGTGTTTGCTGTTGATATTTCATCCCCTTTAGTCTCCTAAGGAAAGACTTGGGGGATGCATTATATACTCTTTGCACAACGCTTAATTCCATCTTCTCCTTTTCTCTGCATCACCGTCTACGAAGCTCAAAGTGAGAACTTTGAGGGCAGAGGCCAGCTCTGCCAAATAAGCCAGCTTTATGGCCCCGTTTTGCCAAAGAAGTGAAGAACATATCAAATCCACGCACATACATATGACTTTTATATTTGCAAGTGACAGGCATTTACAGAGACCTTTGCAACTATTTTATGCCTCCCCTTGTTTATGTCTAAGCAAATGTTAGGAGGGTAAATGAGCTGTCTACTTTCATTCCTGCCTTTCTCCTTCTTGCCAAAATAGTTTTGCAAGATCTTAGTGCTTTTGAGTCAGCTCTACAGTTCTCTACAGCATGCTGGTTCTTATGTGTGTTTATCCCCCAGCTAAATACAGGGAAACACAAAAATGACACGCCACCTTTTTGTGGGAAGAAACAAAATGACCTTCAGTCTGGCTTTGCCTTTTTCTTGTATAAAATAAAATAAAATAAAATAAAATAAAATAAAATAAAATAAAATAAAATAAAATAAAATAAAATAAAATAAAATAAAAAGTACTTGGTGCACGGCCCCAGTGACTTTTAGGCAAATCCACTCTTAAGCAAATCCGCTGCGCACGAGTAGACATTTATTTTATTCCCGCTCTGGCGTTTTTACATCAGTTTACTATCAACAGGAAGCAAACTGTTTGAGAAATGCCAGACAACTGGATTTGTGAGATCTTCCAGCCTCCTAAAGTAATGCTCTTAAGCGGCTAAACCAGCGAAATCTCTCGAGCGAAACTAGGCAATAGCTGACCATCAGACGCACGGGCAGCAGGACCGCTTTGGCCACAAGCAAATCCACCCTGCTATCAAGTTAAAAGCGGCACCGGGCTAATTATGAATGCAGGGTAATAACCAGGAGGGGAAGTGGGAGAGACGGTTCCTGACGGGCTCTGAAACACATCGGTGCCCCGAGGAGGCTCCTCCGGCCGCCCCCTGCGAGGAGCCGCGCCGGCGCTCGCCGGCCCTCCGCGCACGGTGTACCTGTCGGTCGTAGCCTCTCCTCTCCATCCCCGCGTGACGGGGAGCGGGTTGGGGAGAGGACGTCTTTCAGCGACGTGCGCTGGGAAACCTGCACTGACTTGCACGTCCCTGGCGCTGCGAAGGTCCGTTACAAGCGCCCGCGTAGCCCATCCGCTGCGCAGTGCGCAGGGAATCCGAACCAACCGGCTTCAGAGCGTTCTGTGCTCCAAGTTAACTACGGGTAGACTCAATCTTCCAGGGAAATTGCTGGATACACTGGATACAATTGCTGGATATTACAGACATTGGCAGGGACATCACAGGTTAAAAGAGCCTCCCTGTGTGTAAGGCTCTGAAAAAAAATCATACTCCAAATTGACATTTAACCACTTCCTAATGTTAATAAAAGGTTTCACAGGCACTCTTTCACAAGCACTATGTATTTTAAGACCTGCTCTGATATTCAAGAGGAGGCTCCCACATCTAGAACGCTGTAATTTACACTTGGATTCCGGGCACATGTAGCACTTACTGGGCAAGAGAGCTCCCGACAGCTATTTCTGAGGTGACTTCAAAGGCCGTCGGGAATCTCCCCTACGGAATCTCCCCCGTGGAATGTCCCCTGTGGAAGACGCGCGGGCTCCGGGGTCACCGCGGCACGCGGGAGGAGAGCGCCCACGCAGCCCAGCCTCCCGGCCAGCCTCCGCAGAGGCTTCTGCCTCTGCCTGCAGGGCGGCCCACGCAGACGGGGCCGCTCCTACGGGCTAATGGCCTCCTACGGGCCTCCTGGAGGCCCCTGAGGGCTCTCCACAGGGAAACACAAGCCCTGGCACGGCCTGGCGGGCAGCAGCGGGCCGGGAAGGCGGAGCAGCGTCTCCCCGAGCCCCGCGGCAGCCGAGCGGCGCGGCGCGAACGCCGTCACGCCGCTCCGTGGGGGCCCGTTCACCTCACGCAGAAGCGCCTCCTCCTTCCGCTCCGCGTCTGCCCCCGAGGGCTGCGGAGGCTTCGGCGCAGGGCCCAGGGCCACCGCGGGGACAGGGGAACCCGGCGCGAGCGCAGCGCCGCCCGCGGCTGCTGGGAACCTCCGTCGCTGGAGGCTCTGAGGCCACGCGAGATAACTGCCTGTCAGGAGCTGCTCAGCTGGAGTCGATCCTGCCTGGGGGCGGCAGCGGGGCCTTGGCGACCCCCCGCCCTCCCCATGCCTCTCTGCCAGGCTCACACACGAGCCCCGAGCTCAGCGCGGCTGCTGGCGATGACGTGATGCTTGTCCTTGCACACAGCAGGAGCTTCTCAGGCTGCTCCGCTCGCCGTAAAGCGGAGATTTAAGCACTTCCTAATTCCTGTGAACACACAGAGTGCACAGACGCTCGGCGAGACAGACACTCATGATGTACATCCCTAGCTATCCTCCTTTTTATAACCGTTTATCTACAATACATACATATGGTTTCCATAAACAAGAGTGAGGCCAGACAATCATGAAGACAGTAGAGGAGAATGAAAACTGAAAAGAAGAGCATTAAACCCAAAGATACCGCACCAGTCTCTCCCGAGCTGCTAGACACTGCTCCCGAGCTGCTATTTTTAAAGCAGGGACCATCTACAAGTCAGACCAGTCACATTTTTCTCATAATGCAAATGAGTGATTACAGCTCTCAAAGCCAGAAAAAATAACTGGCTGCCACGGAATATTGTAACCGTGATATTCCCAAAGGAGTATCTCCCGTTAGGGCCAGAAAGGGCCAAACTGGCAAAGCCTAAGCGCCAACAGAGAGGAGTACTCTGCACCTCGCTCGGTGCCGAACATGTGATACAGGGTTCATACACAACCAGCTCTGTCTGGGTTTGCACAAAACGCTGGGTAACACAACCGAGTATCTGCTTGCTGAATCACGCTCATGGTAGCTCAAAGATGCTTCTTCCCATGGAAGGGCAGGTGTTGCAGGCACATTCATCAGGCCCAGCGGAAAAACCTGGTGTCCTGTGTGCATCTACATACATTATCTACGACTGTGCAGTATCTGAATATGTATAGACAAGTTTTAAACACCACATAGCCATTGCGTGCACACATTTCTGCAGAGATTAGACGCCTGTTCTCAAGAAATGACAGGAAATGATTGGGGAGAATTTATGAAAACTGGAATAATCACCATGCAAATCACCGAAGTGGGTTTGAGATGCAAAGGGATTTAATTCATCAATTTGCACAGATTAGGGAAAACTGAGATTCACTGCATTAAGAGCGCCTATTTATTTCTTAAAACCTTTCTTGGCTGGGAGCCATTAGGTACTTGTAAAAGATTAGAATTATTGGTGTTTGATGGGCTCTCCTAAAGGGAACAGCGGGGAGAAAATGGCAGATTTGAGTCATTAGGATCACCTTCTCTTAACTCTGGTATTTTGCAAAAACACACTTTTAAAGCATAAATAGATGAGGAATTGCCTAACCATCACCTAGTGGGAACGCAGGCCATTTCCGCTTTCGCTCAGCGCCCTCCCTGGCACCCCCGTGCAGGCGCTGCTCCCACGGACGCACACCGCAGCCGAGGGGCTCGTCCCAGAGCGGCTGCGTTTGTTCCGTCCCGGCCTGCCACCTCCCGGCTGTGCGTCCCCAAAAACAAAGCAGCTACTGCACAACACCAGGCAGGCTCCCCGTCACCTTCGAGTCACGTAAGTACGCGGCCTGGGCTTATCTGCGATGAAGGACGAACCAAAACGACTGCAAGGCACCACTCCTGGGGCTGCGGGCAGACCTTCCTCCCGCAGCATCGTCCACACGCCTCAAAGCGAGCGCCGAACCCTCCCCGCTCCTCGCATCCCAGACCCATCGCTCCTCTCCTCCACAGCTTCCCCTTTCCTGAGGGTGCCAACTGTCCTGAAGGGAATTGAGCCATTCCCGCCTATGTGGTTTGCAAGCCAGAACTTGATCTCAGGCTTTACTGTGCAAGGGGTCAGCACTCCAATGCGTTTCATGAACTATACATCAGCACTGACCCACGTTACTGCATTCACACGTTTGTGGAAGAAATGCTTATTTTGCTTTCCTAAAGGGGAAGTAAAGAAGCTGTTTAAAGGAGAATAAATGCAGTAATCTCTAAAACAGTTCTATAACACACACATATGCCCAGAATAGCTAAAGCAGTAGATTTGTGTTTTTAATACTAAGTATTTTTCAAAATTACATTTATGTTATGTCCTGCTTTATGCTGTGCCAGAATGAATACTTGAGTTTGCCTTGAATACTGTTTCTTCACTAAACTGTGACCAGAAGAACTCTGTGAAATAGCCAGAATTTGAAGAGTCCAATCCTGCAAAACCTCGTTTCGGTAGGCGAGGTGTCTTCAACTCCAGCACACTTGGAACTGAGAGATGAGGCTTACTGTTCACTCCAGCAGAGCTGGCCCTGCGCTCCCTTCTTACACGACCTTCCCTTTCCATTAATCTGTCAAACTGAAAAATGGTTTAAATTCTTGTTATGTCCACTTATTTCCTTGCGTTGCCAGAACTGTGTAAAAGAATTTGAAGTTATGGTATGTCTAGATTAGGATGAAAGCCAGCGCATTCCAACGTAACAAATTTAAAAATCCTACTGCAGACAGAGTAAGTGGTATTTTAAGATGTTAACTTCTCTACAGCTCCCTCATCCATCTATAATGCATTAAAATACACCATTTATCCTAGCTCTACAGGCACTAAAAGAGAACAGGTCCAAAAATCCGTGTGAGATGAAACATATTTTTCAGGAGTAGCATTAGCCATAAACACGCGCCTGTTTAGTCACCGTACCACAAACTTGAACGTATGTCAGCCTTTTCTCCTGGCTTTATAATTTTTATTAGGTGCTAACAAGTGACTGAAGTGTAACTAAAACTTGTATGGATCTTTAAGGGACGGGACAGAGGAAGGCACGTGAAGAGAAGATTTGGCAGCACAGTGCATTCAGCTCTAATTAAATCAGGACCAGCTCTGTGCAGTTTTTTGCACTGCTGGAGGCTCCAGCCCACAGCTCTTCTAGCGGGGCTGGACGGAAGCGTCCGTGTGCCCTTCACCACAGCAGCCAGGACCACTGGGCACGAGGGATCCTGCACGAGTTTAGAAGATGCTTTCCTTCTAACCTCGAGAAGCTGCAAAGGAAGCACATGGGGCTCATACTCTGTAGGATGAATAAGCAAAGCTTAAATGCTAGGGTTTTCTGAGATTTTCTATTTTTTTTAGTAAGTTTTCTTCCCTGCTATTTACGATACTGATTGCTTACCTTAAAAGACAACACTAATGTGAGAAATCATGACAGCAAAAGAGTCGTGAGAATGAAAACCGAGAAACTGAGAGAAGACCTTTCAATTTAGCATCTCTGAAAGCTCTGGCATTTAATTTTAAATTCCAGGAGTTAACGAGCATTTTCCAGAAGGGATATCCTTGTTAGCAATTCAATAGCTCTGCTCTTTCAATTAACAAGCAGGATCGCACTCACGCTGACAAACCTAGGAGCAAAAGTGGTCCAAGCCCCCAGCACAAGAACGTCCTTTGTAAAGGTGACTTGCAAAAGGCTCTCCAGAATGCAACGCAGGACAGTTGTGATCCTCCCCCAAGAGCCTAGCACGTTCTAACTCCTTTTATACGTAATCCTGGGGAAAGGCACAGGAACTGCTTTCCCTCGAGGCTCTGCACGCTGTACCCAGCTCGGAGCACAGATGCCAGCGTGCTGCCCGTGGTGGGGACACGAGCAGGGGCCTCGGAGCGGGGCACGGCAGCGCTGCACGGTGGCGCCCGGCGCGCGGCGGAGAAGCCAGCCGCTCTCTGCTCACAAGGGAGAGAGCTGCGAGGGCAGATGCCGGGCTCTTACTGCAGTCCATGCGTCACTGTGTTCAAGCATCTTCAAAAACAGGAGCATTCTGGAAAAAAAGCTTTGTTCCTAACAGCTGGCAGGCAGCACGGATGGCTTGTGGGTTTCCTGCTCTCCTCCTCATCTAGATACCAACCACTCCAGAAAATATCCATTTTTGTTACTGCTTAGCCCCCCCTTTCACAAACTCTGTTTAACTCACCACACCGACAACGCCACAAATTCCTAACAGCAGCAGCTCACGGTAGGTTTGCTGTGCACGTCAACTCCTCTGCTCGGAAATTAATGATGGGAAAAGAAACGGGCCGCGCTGCCGGCTGGCAGAGGGCTGGGCCGAGCCGAAGCTCGTTTCTACGAACTGTTGCAGCACGTAACGTATGAGAAGGCGTAGGAAAGAACGCCAGCATTGTGAGACTACACAGCTCTCGGAGGGGCTACAGTCACAGGGCCTACAGATAACTAGGTCACGTCCTCAGGACTTGTTGGAGGACTTTGGGAACGGTGTGTCCCGGCTGCAGGAGACAGGCTTCACGCAGCAGCCCCACCGCGAAGCAACGCAGCGCAACTGCTCCCAACACCCTGCTCTTGGCAGAGTGCTGCTGCTTCCCCGAGTGACGACAAGCGGGAGCAAAAGAGGAGGTGATGCGGGGATGTTGGTTTACACGGTGACAACCTATCAATTCAATATATAAAGCAGGGCAAGGCTGCTTTCATTCATCTTAGAACAGTTGCAAAGAAGAATAGAAAGTGAGTGAAGGTCTTCAGGGTTTGAGAAGCCTCTTCGCTCCTGGTTTGGAAACCCATTTGTCTGCTTTCCCCTTGGAAATGTGGGATAAAATTAACTAATTCAGAAAAATCCACTCACAGAAAACAGCATCCAAATACAAATAAAGCCAGAGGACCCTCGGGCGCCACGGGGGTCCCCCGCCGCTTCCCGAACCTGCCGTGCAGCAGAGGGGACCCGGCTCGCAGAGCTGCCCCGGGGCGCGGCGGAGGGAGCCGGGGACACCCGTCCGGAGGGCGGCGCTGGGCCCATCCGCGGGGAAAGGCCTGGGAGGAGCTGGACGAGCTCCCCGCCGCGGCTCCGCGGGAAGGGCCCCCCGCAGCGCCACGGCTCC
>JAYECN010527472.1:0-12341 GCA_035222435.1 Microcambeva ribeirae
TTCTAGGGCAACACCCCATGGGGCTCTACACTTTCTCTCTCTCTTAACCCTAACCCTAGCCCTAACCCTAACCCTAGCCACAACACGGACCTCAATAGGGCTAGTGAGACCGAAACGCGTAACGGGCTCGTAGCAGCACTCGAGATATGCTGCTGTATTTCCTTTTGACACACCTTTCTAGGGTTACTCACCATGGGGCTCTACACTTTCTCTCTCTCTTAACCCTAACCCTAGCCCTAACCCTAACCCTAGCCACAACACTGACCTCAAGAGGCCCAAGGATAGCAAAAAGCAAAACCAGCTCATAGCAGCACTCTCCATATGGCACTCAATTTCCTTTAGCCACACCTTTCTAGGGCAACACCCCATGGGGCTCTACACTTTCTCTCTCTCTTAACCCTAACCCTAGCCACAACACTGACCTCAATAGGGCTAGTGATACCAAAACGCATAACGGCTTCATAGCATCACTCTAGATATGCTGCTGTATTTCCTTTTGCCACACCTTTCTAGGGTTCCTCTCCATGGGGCTTTACACTTTCTCTCTCTCTTAACCCTAACCCTAGCCATAATCCTAACCCTAGCCACAACACTGACCTCAAAAGCCTAATTATACCAAAAAGCCAAAACGGCTCGTAGGAGCCCTCTCAAAATGGCACTATACTTCCTTTCGCCAGACCTTTCTACGGCAACTCCTCATGAGGCTCTAGACTTTTTCTCTTTCTTAACCCTAACTCTACCCCTAAACCTGATCCTAGCCCCAAGCGTCCAGTCAATACGCCTAGTGCTATCTAAACACAAAATATGTTCCCAGAAGCAGTCGTGACATGGTACTATATTTGCTTTTGCCTGCCCTTTCTAGCACTGCTTGCGCTGGGCCTCTAGTCTTTCCTTCTATCTTAACCCTAACCCTAGCCCTAACCCAAACCCTAGGCCCAAGAGTGTGCTCAAGGCGCGCGTAGTGCTCCCGAAACACACAATATGCTCCTAGAAGCAGTCGGGAGATAGTACTATATTTACTTTTTCCAGCCCTTTCAGGCACCACTCACAAAAGGCTTCTAGGCTTTTTCTCTCTCTTAATGCTAACCCTAGCCCTAACCCTATCCTTAGCCCCAAGCGTGAGGTCAATAGGCCTAGTGATACCGAAATGCAAAATATGCTTCTTGAAGCAGTCTGGATATGGCACTATATTTCCTTTCTTCTGCCCATTCTAGCACAACTCTCCTACGAGTTGGGACTCCAGGGACTCCAAGCTTTCTCTCTTTCTTAACTCTGTATCATAGCCCTAACCCTAATCCAAATCTCGAGGTCAACAGCCCCACTGATACCTGAATGCAAAATATGCTTTCTTTAACCCTACCTCTAGCCCTAAACTTATCCCTAGCCCCAAGCCTAAGGTCAAGGGGCTTGGTCTTCCTTAAACACAAGACATGCTCATAGCCTCTGTCCACATAGCGCATTATATTTCCTTTCCCCAAACCTTTCTAGCACCACACCCCATGGGGCTCTAGGCTTTCTCTCACTCTGAATCCTAACCCTAACCTGAAGCCTGAGGTCATTTCCTTTTGCTTGCCCTTTCTAGCGCTACTCCTCATTTTCCCCTGGGTTTGCTCTCTCTCTTAACTGTAATCCTAGTTCGCATCCTGAGGTCACTATGACTTAAACTGCCTAAACAACAAGTATGCTTCAAGAGTCAGGCCGGATAGGGCTCTATCTTTCCTTTTGCTTGCCCCTTCTAGAGGTCTTCCCCCTTTGGGCTCTATGCTTTCTCTCTCTCTTAACCCTAGCTCTAACCCTACGCCTGAGGTCACTATAGCTATTGCTATCTAAAAGGAAAATATGCTCCTAGCGCCAGTCTAGATATTCCACTATATTTCCTTTCACAAGTCCTTTCTGTCACCACTCCCCATGAAGCTCTAGGCTCTCTCACTCTCTTAACCCTAATTGTAGACCTAACCCTAACTCTAGCCTTAAGACTCAAGTTTCCAGGGCTAGTCCTGCCTCAGTGGCAATTATGCTTCCAGTACCAGTCTGGATATGGCTCTACGTTTCCTTCAGCCTGCCGTTTCTAGACCCCACTCCCTACGTGTTTGTAAATTGGGCAGAAGCGTAGGCCATGTCACACCTTCTGTCGGTAATCCAGGAGTTACACATGAGGCAGAGGGCTGAGGTACTTTTCACTATTTTCAGCACTAGCTCTGCTTTTCATTGTCTGATCAAGTCCCTTGATCCATGTGAGCAAAGTCCTAAGGAAAGCAAATGAAGATCCAATTTTCTGTAATACTGTGATAACCTTTTCGCAGGGTGCTAGCTCTGAGAGCTGCTGCACCTCATTCTGTGATGTCTCCTTTGCAAGGTTCAGAAGCTGGCTCTACCTGCAAGGCAGCTACCCTTGTGTTCAGAAATTGCTTCTTGTATCTTTAATAACTTGAGTAATTTTTTATCATCTGAGAAAAATAGTTCTGTAATTTTACAAGCTAACCTACACAGGAGAAATAACAGTAAATTCAGAGTCTAAGAGACTGGCCCCCTTTCCCACATCTGTCTCACAAATGCCTTATTCACAGGTGAGAGCATTTCCTGCCTTCTCATGACAAACCCTGGGTAACCGAGAAGATATAACTCATTGAAGAGTCTCAAGACATAAACCCGGCAAAACCTTCCAAGGACCTGAAAGAGGTGTCCAGCTCCAAGTGACATTCAACAGCACATGAATGTTTACATCACATTAGTCCTTTTAAAAGATCACCACATCTAATATTGCCACATAAAACTTTCCCTAGGACAGGTCACTCAGCCATCCCCAGCCATCCATTTTCTACAACAATTGATGAGCAAAAGTAGAAAGATCCATACTTCATTATAAAAATCCTTGATATATCCAAACAACCTTCTAACTTCCTCTTTTTTTTTAAACCTTTCCTGTATGTTTGACAACAGTTTTTCTGTCCCAGCCCAACTAAGTACTTAACAGCCTAGAATACCTGTTATTAAATAACTCAGTTTGCAAAGCCATGCTGTTTTGCAAAAGACTAAAACAACTACTTGACTAAATAATTTTATAGTTTATGTAAGACAAATTTAAAAAAACTCTAATTTTGAAGGAAAAAAAGAATTAAGGGGATCCTGAAATTGAAAGCACTGTCCTAATGCGACCACAACTTTCAGTTCAAGTGACAACATCAGTAAAACCATAATTTCAAATATTACTACATTGCATTTTTAATTAACCTTCCTCTACTTTTCCAAAGCATCGCCTGTGTTACAAACTGCTTTACAACACCAAACTCAAAAATGCTTTCTCTCAGGCAAGCAATTCCCAACAGCAGGGAGAATTTTCACCTCTGAAGCCAAATCTCATCAAGAGCAGTGATTTAGGTAGAGATGCTAGGACAGACCCCTCTCTAAAATCCCCCTGAAATTCCTTCCCACAAGGTAACCAACCTGCCAAAGTCAGTCAACTGAGACTTTCTATTTCATGATCTATGAATCTTGGTATAATAATTATTTTTTATTTCTCTTTGTACTCTGGGTATTTTCCTCAGAGGTTAAACTCTTCCTCCTAAGTGCTAGCGTAAGTTATTAGCAGCAAGCAATGACAACATCACATCTTTCACTTCATAGAGCCAATATCCAAAGCAGGTAACTTCCAAGTCACGGTTCCAAGACTGACATGCAAAACTCCAGAGGCCTGGAGTAGCCTCTGGAAAAAGCTAGACTGGACTTTAAATTCATACAAATGAATCCAATTTAGTACTGTGCATTGTAAAAGAGAGCAAGGCAACAATGCTCTCCCTTCCCTCTGCTCCACTCTGCCTGAGGAACGCGTGCAACCTTGCTTTTAAGTCTTGGTGGCCAGAAGAAATTCACCCTCTAGCAGAGGAACAACTAATACCAGCAAAAGCGCTCTTGCCGCTGCTGCTCACACACATCCTCTGAACAAAACAAGCTTTCCTGGCAAAAGCACAACTCAGTCAGTGTAGCTGCAGCTGCGTGCCAGCTACGTAATCCCACTTGAGGCCTGCCATGACCTCGTTCACTAAGGCAATGAGATTTTTGCTCCAAAGTGCTAAGTGTTTTAAACAGGCGACTTAAGTTCTTCAGTTCTAAGCAGCCCACTCCGCACCTGCTGTTTGATACCTCATATTGGCAACGGTGACAGAGAAAAGCCGCTTTGGGGGAAAAAAAGGTGAAATTTTCTTCCCAAGAGAGACACGAGCGAGAAGCAGCAGCTCCCCAACAGACTGGTGCTTGCTCTTTCGCCTTCCCCTGAGCACAGGTTCCCTTGGTTTCCGAGCCAAGAGAAGTAGCTAAGTTCTACCTGGCACAGAAGTAAGACCACTACCCATGGCAGCGCAGCTGCTCCATGGCTTTACCACGCACACACTCCCTGGACACAGCCAGGGTTACCTTCCGGGCGAACAACCGCAGGACGAAGACAAAGAGGTGCATGCCAAGGAGGTAGGCAAAGTATATATTAAGCTAATATAGATCAAACTGACATGGATTCAGAGGCACACATAAAAGCACATAGCTCAGAGGAACTATGAGAATAAGATGATGGAGAGCAATGGCTGTGGCCACAGGATTTTCAATGCACTTGAGAAGGAACAAAGGTGCTATGGACAAGGCAAGAAGAGAAAGGACTCTACGGGCAACCTGAAATACTGCGTAAGAGAAAAAACACCTTGAAACTCCTGAACATCTCTATGTAACACATTGCAAAGTAAGGTCATTTGGGTCTTCTGACCTTGTAACCTCATCCATGCTCCTATTTCAAATATACAGCATCTTAAGAACAAGCCTCACTCCATTGTTCTAAATCATATTTGATTATTAGGCTTTGCATGCATTTGCACTCCAAGCCTGTTGAGAGGTTTTTTTTTGGAGGGTATTAGGTTTTCTGTTGAAGAAAGTTTAAGATGCATTACAGTATGACAGTCTAATTACAGACTGCAATTTCAATTTCATTTACTTCTGCAGCATCTTGTGATGTTTAACATTTCCAGGAGAAACAATTACAGGACAGTAGTAAGAAACACAATTTAGCATCTGCAATCATACACACACAAAAGTCAATCCATCCGACGCCACATTTCATTTTTGATCTGGTAGTGCTCACTTTATTAACACCCAAGAAGGGTGTCCTTATATATCTTACATAGATGCTTTACATTACTAATCTAGCAACCTGATTTGCCATCTTAGCCGAAAGTTGGGCTTAAAATAAACAAATAAATTGCACAGCAGCATTTATCATGTTTACAACAGCAGTGTCTAGATACAGACAGAGACTGGGGCTCTAGTTTTCTAGATAATCTATGGGTACAGTGATGCAAACAAGCCTGTGGTCAAAAGATGTGCCCTCTAGGGAAAGGTCCAAAGAAGGTGAAAAGGATAAAATACATGAGCAGAGTCAACGGTGACGTACTGGCACGCATACTGGTTACTCTGCCATTGAACATAGCTCCCCAAGGAGAAGAAACAAGTCTTGCCTGGCTTTCAGAAATCTTCATATGAAGATATAGAAGAGGAGAAGGAAGGATGGAAATGATCTCATCTGCCTTCTGCCATCCTCCATGTTGTCTGTAGTATTGACTACGATGGACTTAACGTCTGTCGCAGTCCAGAAGTGAGAACAACGTTTGCAGGCATTTTGCACATTGCTCCAAGAAGGCTGCCTCTCCGCACCCGCTGTGTGCTGTGCTGTGTGGGCTTACACACTGGCAGCTTTCCTCTGACCTTTGATCTAACAGAGAGCCCAATACAATACAGTGACTATACCTGAAAGCAAATCCTGTGACATTAGATGTTCAGTCCTTGCCGGAACTATTGCTAAGGAGCATGTTAGCAAACCCACCTACAACTACAGAGTTCTTCTTTGGCAAGAGGAACAAGCCTATAGTGAGCAATTTGAAGACTGTACCTAAGACAAAGCCAACCTGAAAGCAATTTTTTCCCCTCCTTGCCTGGCTTCCTAAGGAAACAAAGATGAGGAAATTGAACTGCATTGGCTGAGCGTCGCACAAATAACTCGCGAGGCCATTTGTCAATGTCTGCCTGATTTGACAGCTATGTCCCTTTTCAAAGTCATTAGCTTCTGAAAGGTTTTCAGAAGATATGCACTCCGGTAGCGAATGGAGCCCTTCGCAATGCCTTCCCTGGGAGATAAGACCGTAGTGTGATCCCAAGCTCTATTAAACCTCAGAATTGGCACAGGAAAGCACCACTCTGTATGGTACCACAATGGGAAAAGCTCTAATTGGTGCCCATATAAATCAGATGTGGTAATATGATCACCTCTCTCCTGTCTCAATAGTTCTGCCTCTCATGGAAATGCCATTTTTTTGAAGAGCATAATTCCCTATATCACATGATTCTCCTCTCCTCTAAAGCAATGCTGCTTAAAAATACATCCTTAGAGAGGCCTCATAAAGCCAGACACAGAGATAAGTGAAAGACAGAGTAGCTCCTGGAGGAGTTAAATAACAAAGGGGAAGCAGAGCTAGCAAAGCTGCTAGAGAAAATGATGTTCAGGGGTAAACCCCCCTTGCACTAATCGCACAGGAATAAAATGGATACTGCTGTATGATTCGATCTTTGGTCATCACAGCTTACCCACCTATTCTACGTGTGCAAGCAGACCGTTTATTTTATATATTGTCAGACCATGTTTTGTGAGCGACAGCCAAACCACAGACCTGCGACCGCCCGCCCTGCGGCAGGGCACATGGCAGCCCTGCCCAACGCTCAGCTTCACAGAAGCAGCTGCAGGACTCATGCAAAAGCAATGAGGAACCAACGGGGCTGCTCCTCAAAACAGTACACCACCATGCTTTTGGGCTGCCCAGTCTAGCCTGAGTTTCCTAGGGTCCTATTTGCAAACTCCTTCCTCACTTTTGAGGGCCTGCATGGTTAAAAGAGGGCAAGTCATATATTCACCATTACTGTTTTAGCATTCCAGCAGCAATAAGCTATTTTCCGCCACAGGAGGGTAGATAAAGCCAGAGGGACTGAGCTGCAGCAAAGAGAATAAAATCTTCTCAGCCATGTTAGAAATCTACTGCCTTTTTTTTTTTTTTTTTCCCCTCTCTCCCCATCAACCTAAAACTTCAGTTGAGTATAGCTATGAAATGATGACTGCCCTCAACCACCAGCATGCTATGGAGTTTCTAGCTGGCCCATAATTTCATTCACTTGACTGCCATAGGATGAAGGATGTAGGACAATTCAAGAAAATCAGCTGCTTCTCTCCTAGATTTCCCAGCTTTGGGAATAAGCAAGTACTCAGCTCATGTCTCTCCTCCTAACCTAACAAGGTCAGAGAGTTTCTAAATGAGGTATAAAGAAGCAAAGAGACATCTCTCTACCTCCACCCTCTGGCCAAATACTTCTCACAGACCACCCAACAGCCCACAGCGCATTTTCATGCCTGGCTGCTCCTTTTTCTGGCTCCTCAGAGGACAGCGGCCCTGCATGCTGGAACTTGTACAGATTTCATACCCACAGGTGCACTTCTTAATAAAGCATACCTGTGCCACACCAGCTGAAGTGCAAGGAAGGAAAATTATCCCCAGGAGGTCTCCTTACTCCCCTTGTCCTTTCCAAATATGCCCAAGTAATAATAATAAGGATTGCTACTACAGTATCCCTACAGCACCCAGTCAGCAACATTGGCGCTTCCCAACCTGGGTCTGCAGTTGCGAGGCTAAGGCAAGAGACCCACAGCTGGTCCCTGGAGCCAGATTAAACAGTAAGTAAACTTCCACCATCTTAGGAACCAGGTGGTCACTGCTCAGCCTGGCTCACCATACCCACCAGTAGCCACGAAGGGGTGACCCAGCATCCTGCGCCTTACTGGAGGTGTCAGAGCCCTAGCCAGTCATTCTTCACTGGCAACACTGGCCAGGCATCACGCATTCTTAGCTTTGCGTCAAGCTGAAATTTGCATTCACCTGCATTTTTCTAAAGCAAGGCAAAGTGCTTGCTTTACTTCTGAAAGATGTTAGTGCACAACATTCAACAGTGCTGCCTGACACTTCCTTGGCTCTGCTTCTCCAGCCCTCCCGGACCTGCGCTTCATGTTTCTGAAGCCAAGATACACCAAAGCACTTCTTCGCCTCCTCTCTCTGTGCCAGTCTTCTATGGTCCAGCTTCACAAACTGTGTGCTTTACTGCTTTTTAATCTCAGCTAGAGTATTATCTCAAGTGTCTAACATTGGTATTCAATTCTTGGATGAGCAAACTTCTACTAATCTAGCAAGTCTTCTCTAGCATAGTGCTCTCTAAGGAAAGCAAGAGCTGCTGGAAACATAGGTACAGCTCCAAGTGTTTCTTTTTCAAAGTCTCAGTGGCTTGGGAGTAGCAAGTCAAAAAGAGCAGGAATGCTGACAAAAGCTAAGGGAGATTAAGGAGACAACATTTTCCTTTCCACAGCACTCCTGTAGCCCTGAGGACTTATCCTACCTTTTTTAAACAAAAAGGAGAAAGCAAGCAGAGTCTTGGATTACAAGTGCAGAAAGCAAATACCTCATTTTAGTGACTGTCATAAAGGAGTTCAGGATATTTTGAGGACAAAATGTGGAACACAAATGTTCTCCCCCAGATATTCCACAGTAAAATAAGTCTATTTCATTATGAAACAAAAATATTCTGCTTTGTGATCAGCCAAAATCTCTAGTTTCAGCAACTCAACAAAAGAAAATTGAAGTCTGTATAAATGGATGAAGCTAGGCCAATATTACGCATCAGGTGCCAAAAGCTGTTTAGGTAGCTCACAAGCCAGCACAGGGAGACAGGGATTGCTGCCTGCTGCTGGCCAGGTGCCAGAAAATGACATCCGCATGACAATTCCCATGGGAGCTGCCATGCTGCCTTCCAGCAACCCTATGTCTGTGTTCTCATGTCTTAATGCCCTGGGGTGGCTGCAAATGCCCCATGAGCAGCTTGGGCAGGACTCTTCACAGAGGAAAGAGCAATGTGAGCAGGACTCTTCAAGGAGGAAGGAGCTATCTGAGGGAATAAGACTACTAGGTTTGTGCTCTACAGCAACTGCTTCTGTTTTGCTGTGCCCATAGACAGATTCTGCACCACCACCGATAGGGCACCTGAGCCCCAGGCACCCTCAAAAGGGCTCTGTGCTCTCCAGCCATGAGATTGGGGAGGAAAAATTCAGTCTATTTTCACAGGTTATATGACAGCTTGTAAAAATTTTACAGCGTGAGTGCAGCACCTAATCCAATAAGGCTTGCCAGGAACATTTAAAATCAAGGTCTCTGGGATTTTGTTTCCTATAAATTCACCGGGTTTGTAATGAAGAATCGCCTTTGCAGAAGCGCAGCAGCGATCTCACTGGAGCCGCACAGATCTAGGGACTGACACGACTTTGGCACCCATCTGCAGGGCAGCTCAAAGTGCTCAGGACAGGGCTGTAGGGAGGTAGTAAAGTGACCGGAGCTAATGAACAGGGACAGGAAGAGGAGAATGAGAACAGAATATAAAGCAGAAGGAACCCACAACAGGTGTTTAATTCTTTCAGCGCACTGACTGCTCCTTATACACGTGAAAAAACTCAGCAGCTTTTATTCAGAGGTCAAATCATGGAAAGACGCTATTTGTCTTTCTACTTTCTAGTGTCTGTCACTAACCAGCTACCTAGTGAAGGCTACAGGGGAAAACAGCAGCAGATAAGACAACAAAACTTGGCCAAGTAGGTATCTGAAGAGAAATCCTGTTCCTGCACAGCAACACCCCTACTTTCATTTCCTAGGAAGTAAAAGATGACACATAACTGACAACGACTTCAATAACAAAACAGCAGCAGCAGCAACCTATAATCACAACAAGATTTCTGATCAGTAGAACGGGATTTTTTTTTCCTGCTTTTCCTGAAGATGGGTCAGCTTAAGCCACTACTTTTCAAAATGTTTTCTTTTCAGCAACCCTCCCCAGTGGCGGGAGCTGAAGAATGGCACACATTATAACTCCGTGCTGTGCAAACCTCATTTGGGCCTGAGCATCATCAGTCCCTCCTGCTGTGCAGGTAGCACGCCAAGAGGAAACGCAACAGAAGTCATGCTGCGGTATCTGCCGCCACCCGTTCGCCTGCTCACAGGCTTCAATTCATTTATAACCCTCCCAGCTGGCACATGGTTACTCATTCTTTACAGATCCCTCCTTTTCCTCTCCCTCAAGCACTGGAGAACAGCTTTGATGATTTTAGGGAAAGGACAAAAGAGTAAGGCTTTCCTAGGGAAACACACACTAGGGATACTGTTGTGTGCAATCTGCCCTTGATAAATACACACGTTACTGACAGCAGCGCACTTTTCTTGGAGAATGCACACGCCTAAGTGCAAGATGAATACTCTGAGGGATGAGAAGGCAGCAACTACCCTTTGTGGCAGTGCTACGCATAGCTCTGAAAAGAGCTCCTCACACCAGCAGCTGATTGCCTTTCCCCAGCACACGCTTTAGCCCGCTGATAGTGCTGCTATCTGCCCCAGGGATGGCCAGGAGGGGTGCACGGCTTAACAGGGCAGTAAAGCTCATGGCTCTGTATTGTTCCAAAAGCTTTAGCAGAAGCTAGAGTTAGACAATATTTAGGAACCTAGAGGCAACCTGGGTCAGAGTTGGAAAATAAACTGCAGTCTTACTAAGACTCTCTTCCAGCTTATCTAGAGCTTAAAGAGGGCTCCCTCCTCATATCTCATAGCTCTGGTTAGGACCATGCCAACTCAGTGGACTTGCGACAGTTAACCGCATCCTGGCTCCTCCATAGGGCTCAGGTCAGCTGAAGTTGCCTGTGCTTTATGTTGTCTAATACACCAGCCCTGCAAGCTCCTGGTTTGGGCACTACAGCAGCACACACTGGGGAACAGCTCTTCAACCTTCCCAACATCCTTCTGCACAGCTCAGACAACTCGTATGGAGAAGGGGCAATAAGAAAAAGCTCAAAGTTAACTGCAGTCCCACCCCTCTTCTGAAGCGCCAAGCAGACGCAGTGCCACTTCCCAAAACTCCTGTTCCACTTTGTGCATTAACCAGCCACCCTGGAAGAACGAGGCATTTAAAGGCACTTTCTAAAGCCCTGACCACAGACCCTCCTACACAGCAGTCCAAACAGGTCACTTTGAACCTGACTTCACCTCCTTTCCTACTCCACTGACTATGCCACTCTACTTCCCATGTGACAAACAGCACGTGTAACCCAGACCCCTCACTGGGCTCCTTCCAACTCCTTCTGCAACCTGCACGCTCACTCATGGCAGTGAAACACCCAACTGCCCTGCTTTAGCCAGCTGCCGCCTCCACTGCAAGGCTGCACACCCATGTCCCAGCATCCCACCGGCACACACTTGCCTCCCCGCGGCTCACCAAGCTCTTGCCAAAATGACAGCCCCACAAGCAGCAAGGTGGGCTCTGCTCTGTGACCCAGGACCAACTGGGACCAAGAGGGATTGCCTGACAGTGGCTCTAACGCGGCAATGTGCTGAGCATGGCATCCCTGAACCAGCAGTGCCCTCCATAACCAATCTGTCTTGCCTCGTGACAGCTTTCAAACACTTCTGGAATGCTGTCAAGAGCAGAATGAAGGCAGCAACCCCCACAGGTCACTCACTCAGTCTAACAGTGTGGTCTAACGCCCACCTTGCTCATCCCGTTCCCAAGGTCTAAGTTTACAAGCAGCAGCGAGTTCCCCTTCCATTGCGCAAAGTGGGACGAATGCAGCAGGAACGCGCTTTCCGGCAGTACTCACCCAGAAGAGGAGGTTGAACACAAACATTAGGTACTTGATGCACTGCAGGCAGTTGTGAGCCATGCTGCACCTCTTCAGCTCTAGGAGAAAAATAAACGAGAGATCCAGGTAAAAGACAACGTACTTGTTCCCCTTTGGGGACGTGTACTTAGCTTTGGTGGCCTTGGGGCCCGGGTTGGTGTGAAAGCCAAAAAAAGAGTTGCTGGCAGCGCCGAACTGGCCGCCATACATGCTGCTGTAGCGGCGAAAAGTGCCATGGGGAAAGCTGTAATCCTTGCTGTCCAGAGATGGGCTCCGGTGGTACGTGGACTCGTCTGTGCTGGACCTGCGCATGGTGCCTGCGGACGGCCCGGGCTCGGGCGCCGAGGGTGGCAGCTTCGTGGCTCGCTCGCCTCCTGCGTCTCTGCTCCACGGCCGCTACTGCTGCCCGCCCGCCGGGCTCCGCGCCGCCATCCCGCCGGGGAGTTCAGGGCCACTCCAAACTTGCTCGGCGGCCGCGAGTCAGGCTGCGGCGGCGGCCGGGGGCACTGCCGCCCGAGCGGCCATGCCCGGGGGGGCCCCCGTGCCCCCCGCCAGGGCACGT
>JAYECN010527481.1:0-12341 GCA_035222435.1 Microcambeva ribeirae
GCTTACACACCCCAAAAAAAAAAAAAAAAAAAAAAAAAAAAAAAAAAAAAGGCCTTTCTTACAGTCATGCATTGCTCAAAATGTTCTGTGCAGGAGCTGCCTGTCCTTGGGTAGCCATCATGGTTAATAAGACGGAAGGAAACATTTCAAGTTAGAGTGATTAATTACCACCTTGCTGGCTTTCAACATGAAGACTTCAGCAATGGGCGCTTTGCTGCTGCGAGCAGTCCTGCTTGTGGTGCTTGCACAGACTTCCCAGCTTCTGCAAATCCCAAGGGAAGGTATGCTTGAAGTTTTAGCTCCAGTGGTAGGGAGGCATCTGTCTTCTCCCTTGGCATCAGCCACTTTACCCCAAAACAATATATATTACAGCACTGAAAGCAAAGGCCTTGACTATTTGCATTCACAAAAATTGCATTACTGGATAAGAGCCTGGGCCCTAAATTGTAGATTTTGGAGAGTGTTAATTTGGAGAGTTTCCATAATGTTCTTAGGATATCAGTTTAGGAGAGCCCTGCTTTGTCACCCCTGTCAGACCCTCAAGGTGCCACTAAACTATACGCAGCTCTGAAGTTTGGCTACTCGCACCCAACAGATACACGGACAAGGACTCGGTTGCTGAACTTGCCAGCACAGCTGTACTCGCAGCTGGTTAAAAGCAAGGCAAGCTGAGCAAATGCACACTGTGACATTCCTAATTTTTGTTTTTCTTTGACAGAAAGGCAGAGACTGCTTCCCATCCGTCAGTGACTGAACAGAGCTGAAACTTATGTAGCCGAAAAGCCTTAGCTCATGCTACTGACGTTACCCCGATCGCAAGATCAGATTAATTATTAGATTATGCTACATGACCCTTACAGATGGAGAAACTATGCTCTGACAGTGATTTAGTAGCTCGGTGTCCAGGTGTCTGGTGCTCGTGGAAATCAATACATGTTAGTTATCTAAGCATGTCTGAAGATCTGGGCCATCATTCTCTCATACATCATCAGGTCACCAAGACCAGCTTTTCTCTGAATTGGGGGTATGGAGATTTCAGCTGAGTGTCTAATGACTCCCCATTTTCCCTGTTGATTTTATATAAAAGGTGCTGAGATCACCCGCAGATGGGCTGCAACATAACTCTTACAGGAGATGTCTAGAAATGCGCAGTTGGTTCTCAGTCAGCTGTATGCTGCTGTTTTATATAGGCACTTCTTCAGTTTCTCCTTATTACACCTGTGATAAATTGCCAGGCTAATCAGCAAATTCTCCTTAGAGGTGTAACCTGCATGTGCATTTAAACTCTCTGTTTTCTGTCCTACCTGAAAGTTATCTATCAACTTAAAATTTAATCATTGTTATCTCAAGAGGAAATGCTATACTCCAATTAATGGCTCAAATAATTTTGCCCAGTATGCAATTTGGCTGGCAGTCATAGCTTTTGTTAACTGTGTGATTGCTGTTTATGGCTCATACTGGAAAATCATATTATTATCATTTAAAGATAATCAGCATTTACTTTGCAAATTCAGACACTGAGCGTGGCAAAGTCATATACCCCAGAGTAGCTCTGTGTAACATACTGCATTGCACCAAGACAGCTAATAACAGTGCAGCAAAGCACATTAGCTGTCAGGCAATACACTACACTGTAGAGAATAGACTGATACCATGTCATATTTTGTAATCATGGATACATAGGGGGATTTTTTAAGAGCGGAGGCATATTTCTAGCAGGAATGCTAATATATTAAGTAGTCAAATGTGTTTCTTTCATTCTGGTTATTTGTTAAATATTATCACGTAGCTATTTGGAGATGCTTGCGAGACAATTCTCTGTTTGTTAGAGTGTACTGCTTGTCTGACAGCACATCCCAAGGGCAACAGAATAATTTGACAAGCCTGTTACAAAAACTATATTCTGGTTTAAACCAGCAGCAATAGTTATATATCCACAATATTTTAGGATGATAGTATTTTGAGAGGATATTTTCAGTCACACAAAACAGCAGTTGGTCATTTGTTTCCCCGCTGAATATCACTAGAAGCCTCTCACTTAAGTGTCAGCTGTGCCTTTGGAATAGGTGGTAATTTTGCTGGATACTTGTCATTGTTGTAATAGTTGGCATTGCTTTGCCTCAATAAACGAGGGTGCAAGCAGTGGTAGTGGGGAGGATCAGGGCTAGACCAACTCCTCTGAATAAGAAACTGAAGAGCAAACAGCACTTCCCTGCCTTCTTGAAGGCGATCCAGAAAACCCCTTTCAGTTTACCTTCTTTTGAGATATCCAGGACTGCCACATTAGAAAATCCTGCTGGCCAGGGCACAAGAAGTGAACAAGCAAGGTCAGTCAAGGCAGAGGGATATTCAGTTGCCTGTGCAGAGCTGGGCACAGGCAACACAGTTCGCAGCACCCTGAGATGAGTTGATATTCACCTGCATCTTTTGTTTTGCATGATTTCTGAGTGTGTGTCTGTTTAAAGTAGCTGTGGCCTTTCCTCACTTAGGGATGTCACTGCAATCACAAAAGAACTGGTCAAAAAATTTATTTCATCAAAAAAATATCCTTAGTGTGGGCTTGAAAAGCTGTCCTGAACAACTGTTCTTCCTCTTTCTCCATGACACTTTCTGAATGAACATACAGTGCATGCAGATCACTTAGGAATGTACTGCTAGGTAAGGGTAAGTAAAGGCTGAGCACTACTTGCCTGTCTATCTGTGCACTACCATGTTCTTGGTACTGTTTGGGGAGAAATCTGTTAATTTCCTATGAATGTGCAGAGAATCTTCAAAATACACTAGGACATATCCATAAAAGATACCGTTCTTAAATGGCAAATCAATCAGGTAGGATTTTACAGGATAACTTTTTATTATGGTGGATAAATAAAAGTCTTTCAGCGTTTGCACTGAAATTCTGAAATTGGTCTTAAAAAATTATTGAAAACTACATCATGATCCAAAGGAGGTGAATCAGAAGATTTTAGCAGGAACAATGCAACCAAGGCTTAGTACGTTCACAAGGGCTTGTAGTTTGACATAGATAACACCCAAACCCACCAACATTTACTGTACACAAGAATAACACACCAAGGAAGGAAAGCTCCCTATTGTAGGACACATATATATATACCAATCCCTAAATGAAGGGAATAGGAAGAAACAGGTAAAAATGTGGGCATAGGTATGCAATGGCTGCCCATTTCAAAGGATCTACATCACACTGACACAAGCAATGTTGGTCTCTGACAAACACAGTAAACCTGACTTTATATGCCTTTCTTCTGATTGAAATGTAAACCCTATATCTCATTTTATTAAAAAAAAATGTTATCAGACACAGTAGCAGTAATAAATGCATACAGTATTATTGATATAAATGCATATAATATAATTATTGAAACATGATGGCAAAATCAGGACTTCCATTAAAATGTTGATATTTTCGGTCAGATATAGGAAAAATAAAATATCTGCTCTGATGAGCCTCAGAATTTGCTGCTAACTCAGCATGACATTATCACTAGAGGGAATTTATCTGGTTTATGGCTGCTAAACTTCATCAAGAAACAATTGAAGCAATATGCATAGAAAGTTCTATCCCTTTGAAAGTGCTCTGTATTAAAGGAAAATATTAATATATTACAAAACAAACAGAAATGGCAAACCGCAAAGATTTCCTTCGCTCTTTAATAATCTTGAGATTTTTCTTAAACCCTCTCCAGATTCTCCTTTGGCTAGAGACAAATACAGGAACTTCATGTTAAAAGGTAAATTATTGAGAAAAATTAGGAGTATATGATAATCACTTGCACCAGTTCATAACCAAATATATAATGCTTTTTTTTTTTTATGTTTTTCCAAGGCATTGGAGTTTAGATCTGAATTTCATAACCTTTGCGAACACAGTATCCTTAATAAAGTTTTTCCTAAAGTTGACTAGATTTATTCCCAAACAGATTTTAGGTTATAGATCGTTTCTAAGCTGTTCCCTTCGTTATTCCTTTATATTTTTAATATTTGTAAACCAATATCATGCTTGTTCCCCTACTGAGGAACCAGTTTTAACCTATATTAAAAGCCACTTTTTTCCAGCCAGAAGGTGAAATTCATTCCATACAAAGAACCCATGCAAATTATATATACCTGGAATGGTTAAATTGGACATGATTTCCCCAGAAGCTGGTAGTGGCATATTGGGAGTGTTTTGCTGGGTAAAATGGCTCTCACTTTTTGACCAGTTTTCTGGCTAAGCAGAGTATCTCAGCGTATCATCAGGGACAGGTTTAAATTGCTATTTCTCCTGTTACCATGTGCATTTTATGGCAGGCTTTTGTAGCATCTATGAATTTCTTGTTTCTAGTTATTTCATTTCATTAATATGTCAACATATTAATCAAAATATTTTCAGCTCCTTTCTCAAGAGGCTAAATTCAGGATCCAAATTGCCTGACCAGTTCAAAATTCTGCAGTAAGGTATACATGTTAGGATATACTCAGTTAACACAGAAATCCAGAACTGGGCAAACTACCTTATAATTTAACTCTGTTGATTTCCTGCAGTGCTGAGCAGTAGAGATCTGTACTATTTATTCTTATTTTAGCTTGATATTTTGTACTTTTTATGTTAACTAATCTTCAGGATTTTGATTTTGGAGGAAAAATGTTATGGGATGCTGAGATATTGCCCTTTCCCACCATCAGCCTTCGACATCTTTTTTCACCCAAGTAGGTAACAAAAAGAAAAGTACAGAGACAGAGCTCTCTTTCTTCAAAGTTTCTTGGAGGAAGGAATTCCATCAAGAAAGACATTGTGTGAAGAGAATAACTGGCTTCCAAGCTTGCTGGTTCCCAGCTAAGCTTTTGTCCTCTCCCTGGATCACTTTTATCTCAATGTTAACCATCTAACATCTGCCTGGGCCTTGAAGTGCCATTTTGGTCCAGAAACTTTCCCTTTTAAGACCTAGAGTTTGCGTAGAGGTGGGAAAATAATGGAAACCCAACAATCACCATCTCTTCTGCAGGCTGAACAAGCCAGGCGTTCTCAGCCATTCCTCCTATGCCCTGCGCTCCAGTCCAATGGAGCATTATGAGCTCTACTGCTCTAGCTCGAGTATCTCTCATACTGTCCCAACACCAGCAACAGCTCCCCAGGTGTAGATTCACCAAGACTGAGTAAAGGATGAGTTCCCTCAGCCTTCTGGTAATGCTCTTCCTCACGCAGCCAGGACACTATAGTCCGCCTTTGCCTCGAGGACGCACTGCTGTCTCATGGTCAACTTCTTGCAACTAGGATTCCAAGTCCTTTCATTTCTTCACACCACAGCAGTATTCCCACCCCTCTTTCTTTTCCTTTCTCTTTCAGATGAGACCACATGTCATCTGTGGGAACTGAAATCATCACAGACCTTCATATGTTTTTGTATCTCCTCCTCTATCAAGATCTATATTATACAATGTAGCTAAAGCGATAACACCAGTTGGTCACAACAAAACATTGGCTGAAGAAGTGAAGGATTTACTAACATCCCTAGCATTGATTGGTTTCTGCTGTCCTGGGATGAGGAGTAATAATTTCAGCAAAGTCCAAAATAATTAGCATGACTTTTCTTTTTTTTTTTTTTTTAAAAAAAAGAGAAAAAAAGATATCCAATAATTTTTGGAAGTGCTCCTAGTTTTTTACTCTTTTGGTCTCAGAGAAAGAATGGGTACTTTTAAGTAGCTTTACCATTCTTTTGAATTACTAATTTCTTGCATTTTTGCTTGCACTGAGACTTTACATGTCTCAAGTTTAGCCTGCTATGCTTTGAAACAGAAACTGGTCTTACAATGCAAAGAATGCACATCCCCTATTTCTGGAATCAGCATTTCTGGGCACAGGTGTAACAAAGCATCCACAGATTAATTTATTCAGTGTTCAGTGCAAGAATGTTAATCATGATGAACTAATGTGATTTTAATGGCAATGTCATAAGTACCCCTGTGCAAACTCTATTTTAATGTAACAATTAATTGTACTATGATTTCACCAAATGAAAGAGTTTGCAGCTCAGTTCTACAGCTGGTACACCAAAAGCTTGTGATTCCTGGTGCTGATCTGTGCCATCAACAGAACCTTCCTATGTAACCATTGGAAACAGAACAAATTTGATTCTTTGCATTTGCTCCCTACATGCTAATTAATCCAATGGATCAAATACATGTGACTATTAATAACTAATTTTCATGGTGGAGAAGCCTAGTTTACAAAGCTAGTTTACATTCAAGAGAAAAGGTTTTCCTGTTTCTCCTGGGGGAAAGGGCCTCTGTCTCTGCTGACCAGCAGAACCAGTTCCTGTGCACTCACTCGTGCCTACCTGCACCTTTTCTTTCCCACTTGTGATATTTTCAAAGGCAGCCAAATAGATCCTCCATTTTCACCAAACATGTAGAAATTTCCATTGAAAAAAGGGAAGCATTTGTAGAAATTTCATCTGACTGTTCCCTCAGAGCTAGGGAGGCAACAAGCAGACTCCTTAGTATATTAATATCTATTTCGATAGGTATTTTAAGCCCAACAAGATCTTTCTCACCTTGCTGCTCACAAACTTCTACTGACGTGGCCTTCTTGCATCTATCCAGCAAAGTGGATCTTAGTCATAACGCTCTCCTGGACTTCGAAGAGAAGAGAGAGAGGGGAGAGGGGAATTCACTGGTTTATATTCCTAAAGTCATAATCTTTGGGAAGGTTTGGGGGGAGGCATAATTTGTGAGCCTAGATGAAAAGATTATGACAAAATTATTATTTTTCATCCTATCTTAGCTCTTGCTTCTGCCATTTCATTTCTACGTCTTCCCACTCAAAGTGATACCTGCAATCAGGTTTTGTTGTTCTTGTTTTCAATCAGGAAGAACACAGGCAATAAACACCTGAGAAAATCCC
This sequence comes from Microcambeva ribeirae, assembly GCA_035222435.1. Taxonomy (NCBI): domain Eukaryota; kingdom Metazoa; phylum Chordata; class Actinopteri; order Siluriformes; family Trichomycteridae; genus Microcambeva; species Microcambeva ribeirae. Next base: position 6,905 of record JAYECN010527481.1, read on the forward strand.
AAAACTGTCAGCAATTGGATTCTTTTTTCTTCAGCAAAGCACTTGCACCTTCTGAATTAGAATCAGAAATACATTTGGAAGTCAAAGATTTTCCTGAATGATGCACACTCCTATTTTCTAGAAAGACTCTTTTCCCTAGAGCAATGAGAACGGCATGTAATTTATACAAATCTTGAGCTTTCACTTGTGGCTATTCCCTGCATAATGTTTTCAGAGCAAATTCACTCTGCAGCATAGATCTCGATTACACATTTATTCCAATTGCTAGATGCATTGTCAGGAGGATAATAAGGATAGTAGGGATGGGGAAGATTTATCTGGCTAGGAAAATCATATTGTGTTCCGACTCCCTGTAGAGCTTTTATTGACTCTGCTGCCAGCAGAGATTAGTGCAATGCAAAACTGTTAAATACATAGCCTAGCACTTCCCACTATTTAAGTGGTTCAAATAATTAGCAGTTTTTGGCCTCTCCATTTACATCTTTTTTTTTTGAGCTGGCAGAAATACATTTTTTAAAATATACCTACATGGATTTGACTTCCACTCAACTCTTTTGCAAAGGCTTCTGCTGGGCATATGACCACACTGTATAAACATACAGTGCAACATCTTCAGGAGACTATTAAGACATTAAGCTAGAGTCTCTTCACAAAATTAGATAAGCCACGTTTCATATGTAAATTCATTTTTTTTTCATTTATATTGAGCATATAACCATTGCACGTCCAGTGGTGTTCATTATATGGCAACATGAATACAGTAAATTACTTTCCAGTTCTCTTACAATAGAATTTCTTTCCACTGATGATAGAGAGAGCCTAAAGATATTTATCTTGGCCCTCTCAGTTAAGCACGTAAATCACGAAGGAAAGTGCAGGTCTCAGCTGTCTGTTGTGAGGTTATGCCTCATTTTAGATATCCTGACACATTTCTGAGGTGAATTGCATTCATGTTCTCTACCTTGCACCAGACACCAAGGGTCATGCCTTCTGACATATGTGTCAGAGAGGAGCTACATGCTGTTTAAAGCTGTCTACTTGAGAGCAGAATCTGCTTTGGAGTATGTGGAATCCAGGGACAAATTTAAAATGGGACCCCCAGTTATTCTTAAGAAAGGGAAATTCATCCTTTTGAAAGCCCATCCAACAGGCAGTTCAAACTCTTCCCTTTGCATGACCCCCTGCTTCCCCAAATAAACGTCATCATTAAGAGCAAAGAGAACCAAATACCCTTTGGCTGTACCCTGCAAGCACTTTCACAACCAGCACTACAAGCAGTAGTAATTCATTATCAGCTTTGATTTATGTATTGCCTCCTGCCAGACTCCTTTGAGGCTGAGACTTCGCTTTAGAGAACTGCCCCAGGAGCTTGGGGGAGAACCACTTTGCTTAATCTGTTTTGAAACTGCATGTGACTAAAGGGTGTAAAATGGCAAACATTAATGGGTGGCTGTAAACATCACACAGCTGAAGTCTAACCCTGTGAAAGTCTCTGCCTTCAAATCCTCTGCTCTCGGTATCATTGCATGTTCTCAGGCTAAAGGTCTTCACACTGGCAACTGTGGAAAATCAATCTCAATTCCCCAAAGATGGGAGTGCTGCTGCTAAAGGTTACTGCGAGTTAACAGCTGCTTTTCACTGCTGGAGTTCTGAAGAAAAGTTTAAAAATGCAAGCATGGATTTGATGGACATACACAGGTTCATGTATTTGGGTTTCTGTTTCCAGTGTAATATTTTATTTCTGGTATGTCTGTCTGAGGAGTTGTCTTCATTTTGTGCACTGTCATCTTTACATTTCTCAAACTTTTTAATTCCTTCAGGAGTCACCCATAGGGTTATGTGGTTTGTTGGCTCTCATTCCAGAGTCTAGGCAATAGAAGTGAGCGGCACTGAAGCTCACATTATTTCACTCAATAAATTACCCTCTAAAGAGCTGGCCTAACAAAAGACCTGAAGTCAGTGTGAATATCTGTTTATTTAATGGAGCTGAATCACAGTCAGCATCAAACTCTCTTGGGAACGATGCAAGGATAAAGAAACACAACTGACAACTGGATAGTGTACATGTGTATCTGTATACCTGCATTTATGCTTCCTGATGAATATAATCAGAAGTGATCAAGTTAAATCTTTACATCTTTGTGGCTGTCTGAATGGTCCACAGTTCATAAAAAGTATTTTGATGAAAAAAAGAAGTGCAGGTGTTTGAATGTGGAATTAATAATGAAAACTTTCAGCAGTCCCCATATCTTAGCTAAATTACTGCTTTTCCTCAAAGCCTAGGGCAAATCTTGAATCTTTTTTTCCATCTGGAGTGTGGGCATAATAACAGCAATTTATTTAATTCTCAGTGAATTTGAGGTTTTCTTAATAAATATTTTCCTTATGTCTTAACCATTGCAAGTCCAGGCTTTTCAGCACTCAAAAGTGATAAAAGGTATCATAAGCATACTTTCTTGAAAATAAAAATTTGTATGCTTGACTTACCTTTTTCTTCTTTGTTTTATTCATTCTCAAAATTCTAGTGGTCGCTCATTAGCATATTATAACCTTGCCAGATGATAATGTATCTTCTTCCCAATATTACTGAATTACAGAATTATTTATTTGGATGTCTGTTATTTATAATCACTGTTGTCAGTGTTGAATACTCAGCTTACAGGGTTAAAGGAAACAGCAATTAAAATGTAGTAGTACTTCCCAGAATATTCATAACTCCTTTCCAATCTATGTGTGAAGATAAATCTTTTAGGGAATAGTCCTAAGACCCCACGATTAGTTTTAATTGAGGTATTATGTTCTAAACAGCAACGGCAAATTATTGCTAGCATTAAATGTTTGCCACAGCAGACTCATTTAAACAAATAAATCTGACTGAAATGCTATCCTAGCTGTGCCAGCATTGTGATTTCTTGCATCCACAATAAAATCTTTGACTAATGGATGTGATTCAGTCACCTAAACATAGGCTCCAAGCTGACCCCACAGTATGGCTTGGGTCCTGTAGATCTTATATTAACAACTTCTAGTCCTGGTTTTCCCAGAGGATCTGAGAAATATGGTTCTGGACACTGGTCTTCAGGCAACTCAATTGACTTCTACCAATTCTTTGCAAAGCTACTCTCCAACAGCCAGCCCCAATCTGTACTGGTGCATGGGTTATTCCTCCCAAGTGTAGAGCTTTGTGTTTCCCATTCTTGAACTTGAGGTTCCTCTCTGCCCACCTCTCCAGCCTGTCAAGGTCCCTCTGAAATGGGTATCAGCTGCTCCTTCCAATTTTGTATAACCTGCAAACTTGCTGAGGGTGCACTCTGTCCTACTACTCACATCAATAATGATAATGTCAAACAGCAGGGGCCCCTGTTTTGGCACCTGGAGTTCACTACTGGGCTAGACAAAGTCCCTAAGCTGGACTTTTTGCTGCTGATCACAATCCTTTGAGTCTGGCAGTTCAGACAGTTTTTGGTCAACCTCACTGTCTTATCTAGTTCATGCTTTGCGAGTTTTTCTGTTCTATCCTTGTGTTATGGAAGACATTCTTGCAAGCCTTGCTTTCAACAAATAATAAACAACAGCTATCGCTCTCCCCTCATCCACTGAGCCAGTCATCTCTTCATAGCAGGCTATCAGACTGTCTAAGCATGATTTCTGTGTCATAAATCCATGCTGACTATTGCCAGTCCCCTTCCTTCCTTCACATTCTGTAAATCATACCCAGGATTAGTTGTTGCATCACTGTCTGAGGTGAGTCTGACTGGCCAGTAGTTTCCTGAGTCATCCTTCTTGCCCTTTTTGAAGATAGAAGTGACATTTGTTTTCTTCCAGTCCCCTGGAATTCCCTGACTGTTATGTCCTTGCAAAGATAATTGAGAGTGTCCTCAGAAAGAGAGGAGAGTCAGTGTTTGCTAAGATCAAAGCTATCACTAGTCCTGTATAGTCACAATGAGAGGAGAGTTCTGCAGCCTAAAAGGGGTGTAGCAACATTGTCAAAACTATATAATAGAGAGCTAATGGTTCTTGAGACCACAGATAACAAGAAAAAAGAATTGATAGGCAGAATCAGACAGGAAAAGGATCAAGAGAAACCTTTAGAGGAATGAAAGAACTCAATAAAATCACAGCATCCCTAAGGAAAATTAAAGGAACTTTGCTTATATTCATCTAGGTTAGACTATGCCCCCATTAAACAAGACAGTAGTTAAGGCTGTACAACCTACATAAATGTCATTACAGTATTAGAATATATGAATTTTATTTTCATTTCTCTTAATTTTACTGAATTGAATAGCGGGCCTACATCACTAATTTTAACAGGATTTAAACAGATGCAGACAGGTATTACGTTAAATAAAGTGCATGGTAAGAATAATGGAGTTGCCATCATACAAAAATGATTTGTCGTGATACTATTTGTAGCATCAACTAACTACAGGATCTTAATCTTTTTCTGAGGGAGTAGATATATCTCCTCTTGGTTGGGGGTCTCCTACTGTGTAAACTTTCTTTCTGCTCAGGAAGGATCATTCTGGAATGGAAGAGCTCTGAGACATATGCAATAGTATGAGACATATACAATACTCAATAGTGTATGTCTCTGAGGCCATTTTGGGCTATGGAAGCATCACTTTGGACATCAGTGGAAAAAGAGGGTCATTCCTGAGACAATGACAGATTAACTAGAAATAATAATTTCTTTGAAATACAATCCTCTTCTGCTGCAATGTACTCTGTTTATTATACGGGATCTGTATTCTAGGAATTAGACATTTGCCCAGCTGATCTCAGTGGGATTTGAGCCATGAAAAAAACATAGTTTATGTAATACTGCATCTGATAAAGATTCTTAATGAAATCATGTTTTATTGGCAGTAAAACACACACCTCCTGCATATAGTAAAGTTCTGTATACTCTTTAGAGAGTTCTGTCATGGTTTGCTCAGATGGTATTTCTTCTCTGGCAAGGTTTCCTGACCCCTGCCTCAAAATCCAAAATGGTAATATGTACTTTTGGCAACTAATAAGATGTCTGAAGTCTCTACCTCTATTGAAGGTTGGATAGAACTCACAGTATATTTCTTTCGATTACAGAGCATTAAGTATCACTTGTGAACTGCAGCACAACATTACTCAAAGAAAATTCGTAGAGTAATTGGCACAGCTTACAGTACGGCCAGCAAGGCTGGTAGGTAGCATTTAAGTACCTAGTTAAACGTCAACACATTTTGCTGTTAACATTCAAAAAAGAAAAAAAAGTCACATTTTATTAATAAAAATAATGCCCTGTATGGCTACTATTCCTCATGGCATGTGGTTCCTTTTTTGGATCACAAAACTTAATGGAAATAGTGTTCAGTCCAGACTGATGTTAGTCTTCCCTTTCCTTCCTTCCTTCCTTCCTTCCTTCCTTCCTTCCTTCCTTCCTTCCTTCCTTCCTTCC